>DWAJ01001470.1:0-22107 GCA_018238005.1 Eurema mandarina | reverse complement strand
AGAACATGAATAGGCACGCACTGGCTTATAAATTAAATAAATAAATTAAATGGTTAATTAAGTATGTTATCAAAAATAAGCACATCTCGCCCTCAAACTTAAAAGTTTGGCGAGGTTTTTATGTAAATTTATACTTGTATCTTTTGTTGATTAATAAAAATAAAAAAAAAAACTACGCCAGAGTAGGCTATGGTCACATTCGTCATGGTATTACAAAGCATTTTTTTATTTATTTATACCGGTGTTGATAATGAGTTTAATGGTACTACTGTTTACATTCGTTGGTAATTTTTAAAATCGTGAAATATTTATCAAATATAAAGTACAAAGTGACAAAAACTAACCCTGTCATTCATTTTGGATGACTCGAACAAATTTTAAATAGAAAGCCATTGTATAATTTTACAAATGCTTCTAGCTAAAAAGTTAATAGGAAATAAAAACAATCTATATATTACTAATATATAAAGCTGAAGAGTTTGTTTGTTTGAACGCGCTAATCTCAGGAACTACTGGTTCGAATTGAAAAATTATTTTTTTTATTGAATAGACAATTTATCGAGGAAGGCTTTAGGCTACATAACATCACGCTGCGACTAATAGGAGCGAGGAAATAATGGAAAAAGAAATCGACGGGGACGAAGTCGCGAGCAACGGCTAGTAACTACATAATAATAATAACAATGAAAGTCTTTATTTTTGTCTAAAAAAAATTACAGACATCTTACATGGGAAGAAAAAATAACATGCTGTTATATATAGAATATGGTTCTGTAAAATGCTAAAATTTACATATAAGTATAATATAATAACTATTCATTTGCTAGCAAATACCAATTAATACAACAGTGTAAACAGCGGCCAGGCAATTCTACGACTTGACTAATCGTTCGCGCAATTACCGCCATATTGAGACTACAGGGGAAACGCCAAGATGGCGGTCTGTCAAATTTGACGTTTACAAGTTTTCGCGCGCAAATGAAATAGCTCTTGTTAATTGTGAAGACGTTATTTGTAATTACAGTTCGGAATTGCTTTACTTTGGAAGGTTCCAGATGATCATTTTAAAATCATCGCAGTATTGTCAAGAATAGGTTTAGGAAACTTTCCGGTTTCACTAAGAATAAAATATTAATATTTTAAAAATATACCCTTCATTATAACTATGTCTTCGTATCTGTCTGTTACGCTTAGACGCGTTCAACAGCTGTACAATTTTTGATGAAATTAACTTCGTATAGTAATAGTCTAATGCTTGAAAAAGGATACTTTATTGCGATATAAAGGAGTGAAAAAAAAACAATAACTTATTCTCATACCTATTTATAGACAAGATAAATTAAAAAAAAAAAGTTTGTGTATCTGTGGCTGTCGGCTTGTCAAAACTGACAGTTATACGTTTTCGCGCGTTAAACAGTACTCGGAACATAATTTTATAGACGTGTCAATTGCTTATTAGTAACTTAGTTCATTGTTATACTATAATCACCCCGCGGTTTCGCCCGTGTACCCGTTACCGGGCAATATTATTTCCTACCAATAATATATTTTGTAAATAATAATAATAATAATAGAATATATTTGGTTATACTCGATGACACGCACACAAGCCCACCGACAATGTTGCTGCTTTAAGAAATTTACCCTATAAATGTGGAAAATTTTTGGATGCAATACCTACACTGCGGTAACGATCTATGTAAGTAGACAAAATTGTCTAGGTTAAAATTGCTTCACTTAAACCATCCATAAGTTATACACATAAACCTTCCTCTTGAATCACTCTATCTTAAAAAAAATAACATCAAATTCAGTTGAATAGTTTTAAAGATTGAAGCATACATAGGGACAGAGAGAAGAAAGCGACTTTGTTTTATACTAACTACATAATATGTCATAATAATTAATCATGTCAATCAATCAATAATTAATAAATGTGGGTTTACAGTTTTTTTTTATAACATAGGGGGCAAACGAGCAGGAGAGCCACCTGATGGTAACAACATATAAGATTGATCCATCACATTAACCAATTCATTGTTAAACAAATAGCTAAAAATGTGAAAATGTCACTGTGCTCCGGTCTAGTCAAGTCTTAACATCTTGTGACTCAAAGTGGGGAGCGTCGGTGTAGTGCACCCTGCCCGGAGTTGGGCTTTATAGCAAAGTTCCGGGTAGCACTGCATTGGCTATGGGCTGGCGTTACTCTTACCATCAGGAGTGCGTCAGCTCATCTCCCCTCTTCATATCATAAAAAAAAAGTACTGAATCGCGCTTATGATTTTCATTCGAGACTTGTATACAGTCGAAGTAAGTGTTTTTAAGTCTTTATGTTAAAGATGTTATTTGTCCACCTTTTTGTACTATTTCATATCCGGTTAGGGGCCATCCATAAAGTACGTCACACGAATTTTAGGACTTTTGAATCCCTCCCTCCGACCTTGTCACAGGTTATCACATTTTTATAACCCCCCTCCTGATGTGACGTCACACATTTTTTAAATTTATGTATGTATTTAAAAATAAATTAAATTATTTATAATTTTTAAGAAGTATATGATGCAAGATGCAAAGGTATTCATTCCTGGTTGGGAAATAGGAATCAAATTAAAACATTAAATAACTTAAACTTACTTAAACTTTTACTAAATAACAAAAATCTCCGTCAGTATCTAGTCATATGCACTACGCTATGATACTAGCTACTGTTTCAATTTTTGGACTTAAGTAATAAGTTTTTCACACCCTATATATATATTTTAACTAACTGTTGCCCGCGACTCCGTTCGCGTGGACTTTCATATAAACTGTGACCCTTCCTTTCCTCCCTTATAATCCTCAAAAATTGAAGCTTATGTGTTATTCTGATGTATAAGCTATATTGTGATAAAGTTTCATTCAAATCCATTCAGTAGTTTTTACGTGAAAGAGTAACAAACATCCATACATCCATACATCCATACATCCATACATCCATACTTACAAACTTTCGCCTTTATAATAGTAGTAGGATATATAATCAGTGGGCCGTAAGTAAAGCCAAAATTGTATATTATAAGCAAGTGTAAAGCACGTTCTTATACTGGATGACACGCACACAAGCCCACCGATAATGATGCTGATATTAGAAATTTAGCCTATAAATACGGAAAAAAAAATTATGAAAAACAAAATTCGTATGAATTTTGATGCGATGCGGTGACGATCAAAGTAAGTAGACGAAATTGTCATTTGGACGAATTGGCTTTACTTTGCGTGCTCATATTGCGGCCCTAGATGTTATTATTCTATGGATGTAAATAATATTTAGAATCATTATATCGTAGGCTTAAAGTTAAAAAGTACTTTTGAAAAATTACAGAAACTCGTTGTTTCAAATCATTTAGGTTTTTGATTTTTACATTTGGCTTTTATAATAAATAGATACCTACTATTGACTGTTTATGAATCCTATTTTTAGTCTAATCTTTAAATGTTTTTATTGTAATCTTTTACAGCAAAAAAGATTTGGGCGGTAGCGCCTTACTAGACCTAGGAATCTACAACTTACAATTCGCTCAATACATTTTCAAAGACGACCCTATCAAAGTGACAGCTATGGGAGATCTGAACGACGAGGGTATAGATGTGTCTTCTACGATCATTCTAGAATATACTGGGGGGCGTCGAGCGGTACTCAATATTAGTTCCAATGTTAGATTGTGGAATAAGGCCACCGTTTACGGGACTAAGGGATGGGCTACGGTGAGATTCTATGAAAATATATATTGAGTTTTTTGTTTAGTATTTCTGACCAGTAATGTTGTTAGTTAACCTCGTATTTAAAGGTGATGATCTTCAATCAAGTTGGTTAAAAATCAAGGAATTTTAAGACATTCTCAAATTTTATTGAATTTGTGTAATTAGTATGTCTTTTAGCGCGTTACGCTAAAGAAATATTCAGTTAAAACTTAAAAAAATTTCCAACTACTTATCCGTGAATCCTTATACAATTTGGGTCGTATTTAAGACCAACTTATCTAACTAATTCCTGTTATTCCAGCTCGAAGATCCCTTCCACATTCCAGACACATTAATCCACGTAGATGGAACTGTGGAAAAATTCCAATTCCATAAATCTACAATTCCATATAACTATACCAACAGCGCTGGTTTGGTCAACGAAGCCCTTGAAGCAATGAAGTGTATTAAGCAAGGTGAGGCTTATTTACTACAGAGTGAATATTAAGTTGAGCTATTTTGACAGAATTTTACTGAAGAAGTACTGTCAAAGTAAGGAGACTAGGAGAGAAATAATTGAATTTCGAGTAAAGATTATGGCATTATTCTTTGTGTTTTAAAATATTTAAAGTTTTTGAGAATGTATATAATGCTCTTTCGCCCAAGAACTATTGGTAGACATAACGAATTAAATGTTCTTAGCATTATTTTTTTAATGAACTACGTTTTTTTTAGTTAATATACTTTAGAAGAAAGTCGTTAAAAAGTTGTACTAATTAAGGAAACTTATTAGTAAAGGGAAGACGAAATGTGTTTACATAAAAACTCATTTATATATCCACAATTGTCTCTTACAAAAATTATTTTCTGTATAGGTCTTTTAGAGTCGCCGAGAATGCCGCATAAGGAAAGTCTACTTCTAGCGAAGTTGGAAGATACAATCCGCAAGCAACTGGGAGTTCACTTCGAAGTCGACGATCAGGAGTTTTAACTGAATCGTTTCTTGATAGAGAATAACATTGCATATATCGTGTAATATAATAAATCATTTTAAAGCATTTAGTTGTTTTATTTTTGAAATAGGGTTTTAAATTATTATTTGATTGCCTTCGTTTTCGTTTTTTTCTATATGTTAAAATAAGGCAACACTCAATTTTATAAAAAGTTTTTATATAACTGGTTTAATAGAGTAGACTATGTAGACTCTGTAAAAAGTGTGGAATTATATACGTATATTATGTAAAACTGTTACTAAAATTAAAATAAACGTTCTTCAAGATCAAATATATTTGTTGTTATAATAATCGACTATAGTACGCGTCATTTATGTTTAGCGATTGACGAGAATAGCTGAGCATCGGTACAATCGCGCTCGTAATTAACGTATTGGTGCAAGACAGGCAACACGACCGGGATTATTTTTGACTTCTGCGCAGGTTTCGTATAGCGCTAAAGATTCGTGACGCGTACTGTACTGTACACTGTGCGAACAGCAATACTTTGCAAATGTCCCTGTCGCTGTTACGATTTTCAGAAAAGTAAGTTTCGGTTTTTAATAACACAAAGTCAATCGTCTTAATTTATCTGCTTTACAAATATATAATAAATCACCTAAATCGCCGTAGTTTTTTTATATATTTTACTTACTTTAAGTAACAACTAGGTAGTTCAGAAAGCACTAGAAAGTATTTGTGTGGGTTAAATCTGACAAGAAATGAAAGTCGATAAAATTATTTTTCGATTTTTATTTGAAAATTTAAAAAACACAATATGTTTTCCAAAATTAGCTTGTACTTAATGCATTTTCTTACACGATACAATAATATTTTACAAATTTTGTAAATCATGTGTCACAAAATATATTATAAGGAGCTAAATGTTATTACAATTTGATTTGTTTAATTCTAGATATAAAAATATTATTTACGTATTATATTAATTATCTGTACAATACTTATAGCTTATAAAAAGTGTACTAGCTAATTAATTCTATTACAATATATTATAGGCCTTTTAAAAGCTTTTTTTTAAAAGCTTAAATTGCCAAGGCTTACTTGTAAATTTGTAATATAAATAACCTAAAATCTACGAGTATTTTTAAACCTAGCCTTGATATACGTAAGTATATAATGATTTTGATATAGCAATTATTTGTATGTGAAACTAGCTGTTGCTCGCGACTTTATCTCAATTAATTTTGTATTAAGAACTGTGAAGGATCGTAAATAACATACCTATTCTTTTATCTACTTCAGCTTAAATGAATTCGTGTAGCGTTATAATTTCGACTATCCAACACTAAAATAAAATTTTCAAACAAACTCATTTTTAACATATTATTATAGATTTAATTGTACTTATATATCAAGGCAATAAATAGGTTAAGTCACATTGGTAACGTCACGACCAAACTAATCATACGCGAGAACGGACAAACTTGTCAGGTACACTGTACACGCTAGCGTGTACACTAAAGGTAGGTATACCCAATAACTGGTGGTTACTGCCAGGGTTGCCAGCCGGGGTACCGACTCTCACTAACACTTAATACGTTAGAGATGCCTCCTCGAAATTCCGATGGAAATGGGACCTGGTATAAAATAAATGTTAAATTTTATACAGGATGTAACTAACTGTGCTATAGACGAAAAAAAAATTGAAACCCAGTTTATTATTGATATATTATATCTTCATAATCAATATTCGAAAGCTTCCTTTTTTTAGGAATAATTCTGTATTTTATTTGATAAAAGGAATGTTATATTCTTGAGATCTTTATAAGTTATTTTTTATCACATAATTTAATCATCATAATAATGCTTATTCATATCAGACATAAATGTTTTAGATTATATTTTCGCACGTATCTAATCACAACGTATCATACACACATACATGTATTTACAAAAGAAAAATAATCTATATGTAATTTATTCGTTGTTTTGTTGCCATAACACAAGTTCTGCTTAGTTTGAAACTAGATGGCGCTGTGTAAGTATAAACGACCTGAGTATTATTACTCCTACTATAATGTATTTATGGCACTAATCGGCGGTTTGGTAATATAAGTGTCCTGAAACATTGCTGCAACGAGGTTCCTTAGTTCCTTGTTAGTTCCTTAGCTAGATGAAAATAATTAAGACCAAAAGTTGTAACGACACTTCTTGTTATATTTCAGCGTCTCTTCCCGCCTTCTCTGTCTGTGTCTCTCTATATATCTCTCTCATCTGTATCTATATGTATATATCCGGTAAGTCCTTCTATTTTGATTTTTTTTTTATTTATTATAATTACTTCACGATTTAATTGAAACAAATTTCGTTCCATCCGGGTGTCCCTTGATAGCTCTTAAGTTTTTTTATACTGCGTGTGTGTAATTTGTATAAGCTCACCTGTTGACCGAGCCACCTCCTCTTGATGAAGTCAGCAGCTCGCTCCCCGATCATGACGGCGGGCGCGTTGGTGTTGCCGGACGGCGCGCGCGGCATCACCGACGCGTCTGCTACACGCACGCGGTCTAGGCCTTGCACCTGGGGACAAGGAACCAGTGAGGTAAAGTCAATATCATGTCAAATTGACAATTAAAGTCAAAGTTAAATACATCTTTCCTCGACTGGGATGTATTATAGTACCACTTTGGTATCGTCATGGTATAGTACATTTATACCTGCTATCCTGTATCGGAGATTCGTAAGTTAGCACAATCCTCATTTATTTCTCTCGTTTCGTACACTGGGATATGTTAATCTTAAGTTAAAGAAAGCTAAGTTATAGTACACGAGTCAACTTTAAAAACAATTAATGAAAAAAAATGCTGTCTCTCGATGCAGTCTTACCATCGTAAAAACTTTTGAGATCTCATATTAAAATTATTTTATAGTTCTAAACCAACATTTAGTAATTGTACCAATAGTTTTCTTTATATTATAATTATAGTGACTTGGCAATGATGATGAGATTTTTAACAGTTTAAGCATCATATCAGAAAAGCAATTCATTATACATAGGTACATTACCTGTAGAAGATTATCAACACACGCCAAAGGATCTCCTCTAGGCCCCATTCTACAGGAGCCTGCCTGATGGTTCTCAGGTCCCGTCTGCATTCTGACAGCGCACTCCCAGTACGCGTCACACCCAAACTTGTACTGTTCACATCCCTTCACCGGCGTCTTATCCAATTTCATACCATACTTCTTCAATGCCTTCGTCTCTGATAGTTTAATGGCGAACTTTATGCCTTCGATGAGAACTTTTACGTCATCCGGGTGTGTCAGGTAGCTGCGAATAAAGAATTTGTCAATAAAACATCTATGTCTGTATCTGAACTTGATACAAATTACGTAGAGTTTAAATGAAATGTTCTTAAAGCTACTGATTTTTACAAGAATCATTAAAAAATAGCACCAACAGAGACTACTGCAATCATTCTTGTATAATGCAATGAATGTGTAATGTATTCAGAATTGCATACTAACTTAACGTAAATTTTAGGGTGTTCGAACGGATCCGCGCTGGCGATCTCAATTCTTCCTCTGCTCTTTGGTCTGAGAACTGCTGGGAACATCTGGATGCTTCTAGAGCCGTCTCCCTTCTTCTCTCCGACCATGCCTGTTTTTGCACAGTCGGCGAGAAAACCTCCGAAGAACATTTGAATATCAGGGTTGTCTTCTTCCGGGTTGGCGTATTTAGTGTTAATAAACGCTGTTACTTCCGAGATTCCTGAAATTTAGGAATTAGATACATAATTAAGGAATAAAGAGTTATTATTGTTTCACGCTTATCGATAATACCTATATTTTATTTTTTTTTATAACATAGGGGGCAAACGAGCAGGCGAGCCACTTGATTGAAAGTGGTCAAAATAGTTAGGACAAAAGTATAACGCGAATAAAAAGACGTACAGTAGCAAAAAAGTATACGAACCAGTTCCAGACATAAGACCGTCTCTGAATAAGAGATACTCCATAGCGGTGGCCCAGTTGAGCGGTGCAGTATTGTTATCATTCATGTGGAAGTTCAGGAAATGAGTGACATGGTTGTGAAGGTTGCGGCCGACTCCTGGAAGCTTGTGCACGAGGGGAACTCCAGCTCTAGCCAGTACTTCGGGGTCTCCAACGCCACTATGCTGAAGAATTTGAGGAGTAGCAACTGCTCCACCACTGGAAGAAGTTTTGTTTAGACAATATTGTTTCAAAGTACTGGTATAAGAAAAAGTTGTGTTGACAATGTTTGTTCCCTTTTTTCGATTAAATCATTCAGAAATATAATTATTATCAAATTTGAATTGCATAGTTTGAAAACCTTAATTAAGACACAAACCGACTATTTTTTTATCTTAATTATCCTACTACCGTTTGTTATTATTTCACGCAAAACGGTTGGACCGATTTAGTGGAAGACTTGTATATAGATTGGTGATGGATATTTTATATTCCAGTAATGCCCCGGGAACGGAAACTAGACGGGTAGTACCACTATAAAAACGCTAACGTTCCTATTCCTGCCTCACCTTAAAATAATTTCGTTATTAGCGAATATGACTTCGGTGCCGCCGAGGCTGTTCCTCACTTCCACAGCGTAGGCCTGGCGCGTGGTCTGGTTGATGAGCAGGCGCGTGACGGTGGCGTTAAGCATGACGTGCAGGTTGCGGCGGCGGCGCGCGGGCCGCAGGAAGGCGCGCGCCACGCTCAGCCGGGAACCGTTTCGGTTCGTCGTCTGCGCTATCGAGAACCCGGTGTGGATCTCGCCGTTTAGATCTCGTACTTGGTAACCTGGAAGTTTAATAAGTATCCTTGTAAATTTGTTGGAGATGATAAAAATTTTCTGAGGAATCGAAAGTCTACAGATTATTTTATTTATTTATTTAAAATTAAATTACAAGTAACATAGACTCATTTGTGTTAGTAACAATGATTCTTACAAACTATGTTAGTTAATTAAGACAAAAACAGAAATTGAGTGGTAATTATTAATTTGTAATACTACGACGATTCAAGTGTACTATGCATTTCACTTAAGTTTTTCTTTGACGTTGACTTTGGCTTTGATTTTGATTTTAATTTTGGCTTTAATTTTGACTTCGATTGTTTACCAGTGTCTAAATCGTCTTGAACACAATCGTTTGGTATAACTAGTTAAAACCTAAGCTGCATGTTTATGTTCTATTAGTAATCAGTTTCAGGCTTTAAAGAAAGTTTAGTTATGTGACTAACTCTATTCTTACAAGGGTGAGAAGGCTATTCAATACTAAGTTATTACACACCTAATTCTTCACCAGCCTGCAACAAACTTTGACTAAGCGGTGGATGATAAGGGAATTGAGAGACTGTCAACGGTCCACCGGTACCGTGGTAGCCTTTATCCATCTCCTCTATCTGTTTATTATCCTCAGACTTCATGAAGTACGGGAGCACCTCGTCGTAAGACCAGCCTTCATTCCCAGCTGCTGCCCATTCATCATAATCATGTCTGGAGCCTCTGATGTACATCATACCATTCATGACAGACGTGCCACCTAGGACCTGGAAAATTCGTTAATACTTTTATTAATTAACTAAAGATCAATCCTAGTTATATGTAGATTGTTGTTTTTTTCATGTATAGTTTGTGGCTAGCAATTTCTAAATTCTCTGGTCTAGCTAGGTTTGAGACATATTATATAGTTTAAGTTTTTTCGGTATGTAAATTAATTTCTCATCTTTGTATAATTTAAACCTTTATTGTGTTTGTTTTCTCAGCTTAGGAAAATGTTGAACGATTTACTTTTACAAATAGGTACAATGAAAATTGTACATATTTTGATTATTTATAAGAATGAAATTGAATTACTCACTTTTCCTCGAGGCCAGTAACATTTTCTGCCTTCTTCACCAAGACAAGCGGCAGGCTCGGGTTCCGTATGGTAACCCCAATCTATGCTGGACCCAATAAAGTTTAGAAACATCGACGGAACTTGGGTGCCTGTTGGTTCATCAAATCCTGCCAAAGTCCAAAAATCATTTTATAATTTTGATTTCGAAAAAATGTCTCTTTCAACGTGCCCCAGATATTTTTAATAAAGCCATAAAATGTAAAGTTTTCATAACTAAAAGATAATAAAAAATCGATTTCATAACTTCTGTAGCAAATAACATATTGTATTTCTTTTTATTGCGATTGTTCGATACAAAATCTGGTTTGAACGAGATATTTATTACCTAGAGATAGTATTCAATAGGTCGTACTAAGACAAGTAATTGTTTCAGCTACTGAACACATATTTTTATTACGTATTGAATTGTTTTTTTTGTATAAAACAATATGTAAAACGACAGTTAATTTTAGATAAGCTTTTAAGATTTTCATCTGTAATTATCACTCGCCAACATCTAGATACATATGAAAGTCGAATAGCATTTTCGTAGTAAATAGTATGATAATAGCCATGTCTTTAGGGCATGCCCAGCTCATGCATCCGCCCAAAGACATGAGGAGGTACCTCAAAACATCATTATATTCATCTTTCTTAGGCGCGCAGTCCAAATGCAGTCTTCAAAAGAAGAAATAGTTATATTTACCAGCTTCCAGTAACAACACTCTCCATTCAGGAACTTCAGACAGTCTGGCTGCCACCACGGAACCGGCTGAGCCACCTCCAACCACTATGAAATCGTACACCGAATCCATGTGACGACGGTACTGGAATATGGAAAAAAAAATTGTTAGAATACAAACATCTATACCTATTGATAACCATAAGAAATCAATTGCTGAATAAACTTTAGAAAGCTTTGTCTATTAACAGCAAAAATATAAACATACTTATAATCAAACTGAATTTCCCTTTCTTATTAAGCGTCATAATAATAATATACTATAGACTAAAAATCATTTCGTATTATACATACTTTGGCGAGCTGAGCCTCTATTTAGAGTTCTGCTTTATTCTATGTTCAGAACAAGGATGTTATCATTGCTAAAGCAGAGTGCTTTACCGTGTTTACCAGTTCCGTTACTTATCTGCATATTATGATAGGCTTTAAGATCTAACAATTGGCACAGTTTCTCTCTAAAAGCTGTTATTATTTCAGACCAAAATATCGGATCACCAAGAAAATTATTTTTATTTTGTGATCGATTTCGTATGTTATCAATATTAGATACATCAAACAATAGTAACGTTTTGGTCGGTAGAATTCCGATATAAGTATAGGTATAACCGACGGTTCCTTTTCCGAGGTTCATGAGTATCATACATTCCTAATTATAAACAAATTTAGTGTTCAGATAATTTGTAATGTCGAACGTGTTAATATACTTTAGTAGTAGACCTAAATACTAACCTTTGTCATAAAAGATAATTTATTCCTATGAAACTATTTACGATATCATGTATGCCTCTAAACCTGCTCAATTCTTAAGTAACGCTAAACCAATTTCTCCCAAATGTTGCTCAAGTTCTCGAAGCCACGTAACAATCACTGTTTGTGGTCTCAAAGAACTGCTTAACCACAACGCCTCAGGCATTTCAACCTTTGCCATCTATTTGTGTGAAACCAACAGGACAACCTTTATACTTACGTAAATGATTTCTGCATCAACAGCATTTAATAGTATTTCATTCTTTCTGATTACAATCTAGCTCAGTAAATAACATATAGGTACGACATTACCTATAGACATACATTTGTCCAGTGTGGGGATCGAACCCAAAACCAGAAGATACTTTTACTGTTAATGTTGTACCACTACATACGTATTACTTAAAATATAATACTACTAATAATCGAAATCTGTCCATGATAAGTATATAGTAGTATATAGAATCTTGATTATTATAAGTATATCCTAGTTGTATACCCTTCCGAACCGTTGAGGTTGTTGTGTTATACCATGACGATTCAAACGTGTTACTATATGAAGCCTACTTGTATAAAGATATATAGGACTTTGACTTACTTCCATCCTCCCACAAGGGTCTTCCAAGTCGCATTGACTCCTCAGGAATACTTCCAAGAGTCCCATGAAGAGCATGAAGGCGCCTCCTCCGCATGTGGCTGCCAGGGTGGGCCCTGGCTGCGACATGGGACAGTCGCACGTTAACGCCATCTGTTGAAGAAAAAATCTCTATTAAAATCTTTTTGGACTAATAAATTTTTCTACCTTTCTGGTATAATTACCGTAGTTAATGTGTTATTTAGGAGCGAATAATACGGAATAATTAAAGCTAGATAATATTGTGGTTAATTATTTTAATTTGACGATTTTAATATCTGTTGCATCAATGTTTATATCGTGTTTAATTCCCAGACTGAAATATAGATTTCGATTTAAATATACAGCAAGAATATCTTCGGATTTATCTATGTTATTAATTTATGTTATTCTCAGTGTAAAAATGGTTCTGACTTAAATGCTTAGCCAACTTTGACACTAGATGGCGTTGTGCAATATGCAGTCTAAAATATATTAAAGCTATTTAAAAGTCAATTATGTACATAAATTAATAAAAATAGTAAAATGTTTTGATGTCCCCAATATAACTGGCAAAGTAATTTTGTACGTAAGCTAAATCTTCATTTAAACTTTTTGTTATCAATGATACCGATTGTTGGTTAAATATGGTCTTCTTTCATAGCTTTATTTCATTAAAACATTATTAAAGCTAAGTCGCTCACATCGTTATGTTAGTAATTTAATGATGTAAAAGCACATGTATTTATTTATTAGGTATGATAACAAAATTTATATCCATATATTCCTAATCGCTGCACGTTAAATTTTATTCAACTATTTATGGTTTCTATACAATTTGCAGATGCTTATTTGCGTATGAGCCATACGTGGTATTGAAGAAGTGAAACTAACAAATCACGATAAGCTTTCAAGTCAGAGGTCAAACGTATGAATGTACCCTTCACCCGTATCTGTCAAAGTCATTGCGAAAACTGTCAATTTGACAGATTAGCTTCTGACAAAACTAGTTTAATTGCGCGTACGTGATGTCGGGCCGATATCGAATATCGATAATCAGGGCTGTAGGATCGTTAGATATGATATAACTTTTGTATTAAATATAATAGAACTATTATTAAGTCTAAAAATGACGCATAGCTAGACAGATTGAATATTTACGTCCGTTCTTAAGACATAAATAAAAGCTATTTTAAGATGAGTTCGGAAAATCATTAAAATTTAACTATTATTACGCAATTTTAAGTATTTAATGTACTGTTTCACAAATATTTAAAAACAATGTAACATAATTCAACATAAGTACATTAACATATTGTTCCACCGATTTTCATTCGTTTTTTTTCAGATAAAGTGAAGAAGAAGAAGAGAAAAGTTATGTGTATAATACATGCATAAACATGGGTAAAACCACGGGACGCAGGTAGGCTTTCGATAAACTTTAATCTATTGAAATTAAACGATGAGATCACCAAATTTATATAATTTTAGTCATCGATTGACCTTTAAGTTTTGTTTTATAAAATTAGAATCACAATAGTTTATTTCAGATAATCTGTCGTAATCAAACCGATTGATTGAACCAGAACGAATTTACAATCGTTATCTAAGAAAGATCGTAAAATATTGCTCTCATAACTCGAATTATTAATTTTGTCCATTGCGAATTGATTACTGAAGATTTTTTACCGCAATTTGGTTGGTAATATTACAATGTTTACGTTTTATTTATTTAGCCAGGCCTACTTTAAAGTGACCGACTTTACTTCTGTTGTTTTCAAATAATGAAATGAATAATAAAGTTTAAAATTAAAATTGTCATCTAAATATCTAAATAAACAAATTTCTTGACGCTCGTGAGATGGTGACCTTTTTCATGTAGGTATAAATATTACAATAGTCGTTGTTTATATTTACGATTGTATGTTCTTATCTTAAAAAGAGCGAATATTAGAGTTTCTTGCCGGTTCTTCTCTGTAGAAACGGCCTTCGAACCGGTGGTAAATGTTTTGTAATACCATGAAGATTCAAAAGTGTTACTAAATGTAGCCCAATTGAATAAAGATACTTTTGACTTTGACTTTGTTTCCTTGATTTTTTTTGTATTTTATTTCAGGTAAAAGTCGATTTTAATTAAATATGATTGAACTACAATACAATACAACTGTAATACAATTAAAAAACTGATGTTCTATTATGCTATATTTGGTAATTTGTCAAGGTGCTAACACAGCACAATTTTTTAACTTCAGTGGGTACTAATAACCAATCTTTAATATTTTATATCAATTAAATGACTCCATTTATTTAAATTATTTACGTGGGAAAATATTTTTATACTCTATAGTTATTCTATCGGCTATCAGAAGAATTTGGGTCATTCATAGAACCATATGGTTCCATTCAATACATTTTTTGAATTAGATAGATAAATAAAAAATATTACAAAAGTTCCTACTATTGCAATTATTTAGTAAAAAAGCGATAACACCAAATCAGGAACGGTAGGTTCGAACGAATTGACAAATAGATTGGTTCGAGTCCATTGTTAGATACGATACTATTTTCTGTGTCCATAAAAAAGTACCTTTATCCTAATTTAGTATTATATAGAGTTTATGAGCATAGACTGATCTTAATAATCGGTAGGTTAACGAAAACTGTTGAAAATAGTGGCAAAATTATTATTAATTCCTTACGTGCACGGCGTAAGGGCTTAAGATAACCCAAAAAAGGTATGAGCTTTAAATTATGATAAAAAGTCAGTGACAGTATACATCTGTCTTCTAAGATTGACTCACTATAACTTTTTACATAGTAATCTATTTACTTTGTTCTTAATCATACTAAATGGATATCAACGGGAACGAAGTCGCGAACAACAGCTAGTCTTTTTAAATTAAAGTCGTGTGTACATGGACACTTTGCACAGTTAGTGAAAGTAGATTTAGTTCACACATGCGGGGTGGAGTCGTTATCATCAGTAACCTGTTTTTGTGTAACGTGCGTACTTATGGGGTACAGTCAACAAAACTATATCTTAATATTATTATCACCGGAAAATAACAAGAACAGCAAATTTATGAGAGATAAATTTGCGAAAATGTGGCCGTAAAATAATACAATTTGTTCTTGTTATTTTCCGGTGACATATATAAATCATGAATCACGTTTTTTGTTCGCGATTGACTACTAAACCACTGAACTGATTTTAAATTCAATTTCAAACCATGTGTGTTATCCTATTTATAAGAGAATAGCCTACATCATAATATATGCAAGCGAAGCCAGGGCGCGTCGCTAGTTACCATAATATAATTCACACGAGATCTTAATACTAAATAATAAATATTTAGTTTATTGAGTTGTTTTTCGTTGTATTATGAAATCTAGAATCGAGATGATTTTTGTCCTGTGACCACATTGTTGTTGTTGTATTGGTGATTTTTTTGCGTTAGTATAAATTTTTGTTGACTGTACTTTTCAATTGCTTTGATATAGTTTGAAATTTACTAATGAGATAATTTGGCCTTTTGTCACAATTTATAGAACCTTTTATTGTTAAGAAAATTTGTAATTTTGAAAATGTTAATTTTTTTGCCGGCTGTACTTTTGTAGTTGTTGGATAAACATTAACTAGAAAATTTAGTATTAAGATGATTTATACTATTCCACATGTAAATACTTTTTTTGCCAACTGTACATTTGAAGTACTTCGATAATAATATACATTCGCAACTGAACTCACTCGATTTGCAAGTTTAATGCTAATACATGAACTATGAGGAAATTGATTGCTAAGATTAGTTGTATAATGAGGACCGAGTTGTTTGGGCCAGTGTATGTTATCTGATTATGCCTTTTATTTAGTGAAGCTCATACGATGCCCATAGACGTCGGAGAAAAGACACTGGGTTATGTCGGACTTGTATCGACCATAATCCTACTGTATTCCGTCTTACGTAGACTCTTCAATGAATTTGATACTAAATCTTCATGAATAATACTTATATGATATCTGTTTATAGTCTATTCGTATGTGTTTCGTTTGTCGTTTTTCGTTATCTATACTAATATTATAAAGAAGTAAAGTTTGTGTGTTTGTTAAATTGTAAGGGGTAATCTCGGGATCAACTGAATTAATTTTAAAAATTCTTTCATCAATAGAAAGCCACATTATTGCTGAGTGGCATAGGATACATAATAAACCGAAAAGGATTGTTAACATTATGCCCAACGAAGTGGGCACAGGTCAGCTAGTTTTTAATAAGAGGAGACGAACGAGTTTTTGTAGAAGCTAAGTCATATATATTCGAGAATATCTCATGGTGATACTAATTCCTCGAAAAGTCACTACTAAAACACACTATATGAGTGCTTATTGTATTTATATTTTAGATTAGACCTTTGATTAACTTAAATATCTACTACTTGACATAAAATAATTTTTTGCTGGTATTGCTAATTAACAAAAAGCTTTCGCGGTAATGCAGTCCGGTATACTCTAATAACATACCGCTTATGTAATTACATCTAAATACCGTATGAATATCGCATACAAACGCGATAAAGCAATTTTTGCAATTAAAACGCGGAAATCAAGATAGCGCCGTGAATACGACAAATGTGATTGTTAAGAAATATATTCGTGACGGAAAGTACTCAACAACGTATCTCTATAGACGAAGTTTCATCAAATGTTTCATAAGAATGTCTTGTTATGTTGGATACAGTTGGCGACAAAAGTTAATATGCTTTTGTAAAATTGTTTCTTCTTCTTTCTTGTTGAAATGGCAATTCTGCGTTACCACAACTTCGTCAGTGTCTAGTTGTGTGTTGATGAAATATGTTTGAGGGGTATTTGGTTGTGGCAATCAGCAACACGTGCTACCATTACCAGTTGACAGTTCACTCTTGTTTTGCCTACATACATGCCCCTATTTTTATCTTCGAATATGATATAATATACTTCACTTAATTAGGTATAACTAGCGTTACTCAATAGTACCTTCATTTACACACACTAACGTTAAAATTTTGAAAAAAATATATAATTTAAAATATTTCTGAAAGAGTTAATTTACGAAAAAATTATCAAATGACATCTCGACCTCATGATATTTTGACACTATAAGCAAATAATTATTTTCCATAACATCTTAGAATGTCGTAACAATAACAAACGTATTATGTTTTAATTATCTATGTTATGGTTTGCATGTGAAAAGGGCAAACACTAATTAACTAACAAACGTGTCACACACTAATTAAGCCATGAAAATGACTAAATACAATGAAAAAAGTTCTAAGATAAGCAACGAACTGTGCACAATGTTCTGATAATAAAATTATAGAGTCACTAGTTTTTACGCTCGGCTTCGCTTGTATTTATTCAATTAAAAAAATACCAAAAAAGTAGACTATAATAATTTGGGTACCTTCAAGAATATGTAAACAAAATTTCATGATGATCGGTCTAGTAGTTTTTGCGTGAAAGGGTAACAAATAATGATATTATATTTATTAGATATGTTTTACACGAAAAAAGAGTAGACATTCTAAAGACACAAGATGGCCTTTTTAGTTTTTGCCAGAAACGTATAACTCGTCGCGTTGCCTAAAGCAGACTAATGGTAAGATATCCTAATTAGGATGTTTTTGCATCTTCAAAATTTTATGTCTGTAACATGTCTATTTAGTATAAAATAATTTTTAACAAAAAATAAACCGACTTCAAACTAAAAAGCAAAAAAAAAAAAAATTCTTCCCACAAAGTAATACGCATTTTCATTTAGTATATAGAAATGATTTAATAGATATTTTATAATTTAGAAGTCGGTACCAAGTAAAAAGATTTAACCAAACAAACACTTATTGTTTTACTTTTCTACATAAAAAAAAACATATTATACATACAGACGAATTGAGAACCTCCTCCTTTTTTGAAGTCGGTTAAAAATATCATTGGTTACAAACATAGTTCTAAACAATTGCGGAATAACATGCATTTTATTTCTAAGCCCGTCGTTCTAATTGTTAATGCTATAGCGTTACAATTATACGTCTTAACTAATTCTACAACACAATAAAGAGAATCCAATATTGTAAGCCAAAAAATGGAAACAATGGAATCTAAAGTTCCCAACCTGATTCCCACGAGACAAACATTGTTTATAACATAAATAATATCTTTAATTATATATTTATTCAAGGTATCATTATATAAGGTTTTTTTAAGAATGTTCTTTTTGTTTTTGTTTTTTAAGAATGTTGTTTTTCCTTATAATTAGGTAACTTATACATAACTTATTGTAATTAAAAGTTATAATTAAAGTACGTTAATGTATAGAATTTTTTTTATGTTTATCTTGAGAATTTTAGTTCTTGTTTGTATGTTATATAAGCCCTGAAAGTACGTAATACGTAAATAAAGAATTACTATTCCCATGTAGAAGTTGGGTATCCTAATTTTATAAATCCAGAGACTAAACTACGTAATGGAATTTAAACCAAATCATTAGTAGTTCTTGCACGAAAGGAGTTACAAAATTCCATATATCCACAAATACTTACGATACATTAAAAAACCATTGCATGTACAATAATAATAAGGAAAAGTTAATAAAACGTTGTCTTTAAATAAATAAGGGAAAAAGATTTATTGTGTCAAAGATTGTAAGAAAAATTGGAACAATTAAAAGTTCGAGAACAAGCATTTAAAGCGTAGGCGTTTAAATATTTTGCACAATGCGTTCCTTTGTAATATTTTCCCAGACAAGTCTAGTGTTTCCATTTTCTTTTTCTTATAAAGTATTTAATCAAGTTAATTTACTGATCTGGTTTATAATTTACTGATAGATGTAATTGATTTCAATTATTCAAAATTTTAAAC
Source organism: Eurema mandarina (assembly GCA_018238005.1). Classification (NCBI taxonomy): domain Eukaryota; kingdom Metazoa; phylum Arthropoda; class Insecta; order Lepidoptera; family Pieridae; genus Eurema; species Eurema mandarina. The sequence continues at coordinate 2,540 of DWAJ01001470.1, read as the reverse complement.
CTTATAGCTTCTCTGGCACTTTTGTTAGTGTTTTGCGACTTATTTATAAAATAAAAAATGGACCTAGCAACTGATTAGCAGTTGTTATGTAATAAATCCACTTCTTAATTTTACATAAAGCCTCATAGTATACCTATGGGCTTTGGAGGAAAGGGGTAATTATTATATCGGTCACTTACCGACCGAAACCCATGTGTTCCATCTCATCATATAGATAGAGTACACCTTAGTGGGACTATTCCGCAACCAAATCTAGCTATTAGTGATCCAAACCCATTTCTGGCAACACCTAATCATTCTTAATCTGTAGCTTAGTGATTAAAAGCTTACATAATAGTTCAGTAGCAAGTTGTTTATGTCATAGCTATCATCAGGAAACCGGGTCAGCCACATATGACACAGTACTCTTATATAATATGTACTAGAAATATATATGCACTAGACGCAGACTTCATTAAAAGTAAGGTATATCCTTCTTTGGAGTAAACAAGCGGACAATTTCGAAAACGATTTTAAATAATTGAGATTGATACGATTGGGCTTAACTTTTAAGCTCTTGGAGGTCGTGGTTAGATTGTTATGGTTTATAGAAATAAGTTATTAAGTTATGTTGCGTTATGTAAGCGTCATGATTTTTGTTATGGTGTTATTAGAATGGCGTTAAAAAGTCTAATGACAACTTAAGTTGGGATTTGAATACTATTATTGCTATATAATTCAACTCATCGTAGGTGTATACCTCAGTTAGTTATATATTTCATAAACCACATTATATAACGGCGTATACAAGCGTATAACAAAGTCAAAACTTAACACCATCAAAATGCTATATTGCAGCAATTCTTAAATCAAATAACTAATTAATTATTGATTAATTTATATTAAAATTAATTGACGTAATTGCGTATTATTTTTTGCATGCAGTTTACGAAAAACAAAATATTTCTTCCCTCTTTCTCTTATATTATGAAGACTAAAATAGATGTATTTCGTTTCAAGAGCAAGTGAGCGGTGATGGTTCGTGTAATGTCAAGGAGCATATTCGACAGCTCTTGGCTTGAGACTTAAATTAATTGTATATATAATTTAAGAAATTACTGTAATATAACAATAAAGACATTTTTCTGCAATCATATCTATTTAATAATTGCCTTAATTTGGCATTCAATAAAATTGGATAATAGTTGTTTTTATATTAATTCTGTCATTGTTTAATGAGTGCTTAGTTAACAATTATATTTAAGTATTTATTTTAGTTTGCAAATAGAAATAATCTTTACACCAACTTTCCTACTGATGTTAAAAGTATAAGATTTCGTTCGCGCAAAAAAAATGAATTTTAAGGAAATACAAATAAAGGTGCTAAACGCTACAATAATTGATTTCTCTCCTAATATAAGAATACCATATGCAATATGTATGAAATATATCCCATATTTCATACATATTGCATATCCGGTTAGTAGGTACTTGGATGATTATCACTTATAGAATATGGTATACCATACTACACCCCTAAATATACCCAGTACATACTCTTATAAGTATATCAATAACAAGTGGTATTTATTAAAGGAGCCCATATCATGATGTAAGTATGATGCAATTAACATTTAGGTGACGATATGTACTTGTTATTGTAAAACTGTATCAAAATGATTATGAAACGTGTATCCTTTTTAATATAAGAGGCCAAACAAATAAACTGTTGTTTCGCGGTAAGCAACAAAGTTTAAAAGTATTGAAAAACAGTAAATAACGATTTTTTTGAAAGCATATTGCAATTTTTAAGATGACCCCGAGTCGAATTTTACAGAAAGAATAATTTAAGATAATTATTTTATTTATAAAGATTTTTATACATCTACATTAGTCGCTTTACAATGTGTCAAATAAAAGATGCTTTTTGGTCAAAAAAAAAACAAAACCACAGCTCGTATCCATAACTAGAAAGATGTCCAGTTTGACATTGACATTTAGAAACGTGTCTTATTTTATCACAGCTCTTTTTTTTATCTAAGCAAAGGACGCTTCATTCAGATACACTACTTCTTTTTTTTAAATACAAAAATTTTAACTTTATTTAAACGAAAATGACCAGATGGACGTAAAGAATAGACAAGATTGTGAAAACTATTGTAAAATTATTTAATTAGTCGACCTTCTTGGTTTATTACAATGCTTAAATTCAAACTTAAAAGAATTGTGACTGGCATTTGGCAGCTGCTATAAAATAGGTCATCATTGTGAAAATAATGATATGCTGCTATAAAATAGGTCATTATTGTGAAAATAATGATAGGTATCCGAGCTTTGCTGAAGTTTTATTTATTAATAACCTAAGAAAGAGCCATCATGAAGCAAACAATCATTACCTCGGCATCACTACAAATACTACGACGTGACTCTCTTCAACTGACATTAAATAAATATGAGAAACGTAATACAGTTAGTGGAATAGTTTGAGCCTATAATGTATAATTTATTTGATCGTAAGTAAGAGCTAATATGTACGTCTACCATTTATCACTGTGTCGTAA
>DWAJ01001469.1:0-22121 GCA_018238005.1 Eurema mandarina | reverse complement strand
GGATTATAGAACGGCGAGTCGTCCGCGCAGCTATCCAAATTTGGCGAGTATGGAGTGACCGCCCCGCATGATGGTGCATCGTCGCTGGGCCGGTACGCCGGTGCCACGGGTGCGTACACAGTCCGACGCGGCGGCTCAGCTTCAGGCTTATGATGTGAAGACGGCGCGTACGCATCTGACCATCGAGCCTTGCTCGGCGTGAAGTCTCCCTTTATATACAATTGAATGGGCCGCCGGAAGCCTTTGCTAGCATGCTGAGGTACCCCCAAGATGCAACACTTGCTGAAACCCACCTCAGGCGATAGGAGATACTCTCGAAACTTATTTGGAAACAGTTCAATTGAATTGAAGTTTTCATAGATTGTAGGCTGAAACAAAAAATATTATCATTAGTATCTGTCTTATGATACATTTTATTTTGGTAGAGAAATATAAAAACAACAAATATAGACATTTAAATGAATATGGAAATAATTACCGTTAGACGCTTTTTCTTTTTATAACTAGCCCAGTTTTGTGCTTCAAGCACTAACTTCCCGCCTGGACGAAGATCTGCAAACATTCTTCTGAAGGCACGCTTCAAACCAGCATCACCCCAGTTTAAGTGCAACCACTTAGTGGTAGAAAGACAGAGTATCAAATCAAACTGAGGACTTTCCATTCCTGAACCTACTGCAACATCTTCACGTGGAACATAGTTGCCCTAAAAATTAAGAAATAATTATTACACAATATATGTAAAACAGTATATATATGTAAAACTGAAAACTCATTTTACAAATTATTAATACAAAGCACAAATTCTTCAACACCTTTTAATTTATGTATGGTTTGTTATAATAATCCCCATATGTTATATGGTGCTAATTATATTATAAACTAATTAATTACCTGTTTAAAAGTGACATTATAGGGGAAAGATGGTGGGGTGTTATCAGCTGCCATATCGCCCAAAGGACCAAAGAGCATTGACATAGACATAGGGAAAAAGCACTGCCCCTCTGGTTTATTGAGCGCCTTCCTATTTTTACGTGGTTTCTTTAGTTTTCTTCCCGATAGTGTCTTTTTGTCATCATCTCTTTCTAATTTTTGTTCAGATCCTGAACAATCATCACATTTCTCTTCCTTACACTTATCACAGTCTAGTTTTTTATCTTCTAAAACTTCAGATTTTTTCTCATCTTCACCTTTAACAGTTTCTGTTGGTACTGGTATAAATGAACGTAAATTTTTCCGAGCTCGCCCTGAAAGTATATATATTTATAAATAGATAATTGAGAAAGAGCTTAATTAAATGCTGCGATGAATAAAATTATTCTTATAAGAAAACATTTACAAAAATTAAACACTACTAACCAATCAAAACTGGATCAATATCAATTCCAACAGCAGATCTAGCCCCAAGTGTCCGAGCCACAGCAATAGAGATATGTCCTACATTGCAACCAATGTCTAACACATCCTTATTTTGAAACAAGTGTCGATGCATTTCAAATACTTGCAGCCGAATATCCATCATTGCATTAAGGTTACGGTACCCATAATATCTGTAACAGGAAATATTTTATTTAGATAACAAACACTTATACTATGTACAAATCCATATATACTTAATCAGTTACAATGATGTTAATCATAAAATACAAGAGAAAATTTACCAAAGAAACTGATTTGAATATGTATGAATATTAAATCATTATTTGCAAGTCACTCACAGGATTCATATTTCAGACTTAAGTCTGTTTCATGGTGTTAAAACATGAGAATTTTAATGAATTATTTAATGAAATTCTCTGCTTTAGTCATACAGTAGTAAAATAATGTATGTCATAAGTGATTTTTGATGTTTTAAAGTCTATTAATATAAAGTAAAGTAAGAGCATGAATGTAATCAGTTTGAGTAAACACTAATTATTCTCATACATATAAAATGTAAATATTCATAGTTACCTATCATAGTTACCATATTGGTATCTTGAATTCTTAGGGTGAAAGGTAGGTAACTTCTGTTCTCCTTCTGAAAGGCTCTTCAGTCTGGTCCTGTGTGGGGATGCGGGACGATCCTGAGTAGCAGTTCGTTGTTGCGGCCTAGCTCTCATCCACGCTCCGGGTTGTGGGACCACAGGACTAACTATTTTATCTAGAGACTCCATCCGTCTTAACTTTTTAGCGTCTTTTCCCTTTTGTGAGCTATTATCACTATCACTACAAGATCGTTTGCGCGATTTTGACGTGGATGGCTCTGGTGGCCTAGGTTCTTTAATACTTTGCTCCTGTTCCGTTACTGCTATTTCTTCAGGAGGAGGAATAGTTTCAGTTGTGCGACGTCTAACTCGAGGTTTTTTTCTAGGGGTTTTCTTACGTTTTTGCATCTCAAGCCTCTTTTCATACTCTTCATTATCCAATGGATCCATAAGATTTAAAGGATCTCTTATATTTGGTGGAATTATGACATCTATTTTTGCTTTATGTCGTGGAGGTGTAGGTAAAGGAGATGATTCAGGCGTAACTGCATTCATAGCTCTATTGACGTCTTCATCTTGTAAGCTGTTTAGATTTAATGGATCTGATATGTTTCCTCCAAGTAAAAACTTAGTTGGTGGTATAAAGGCTTCTTTACGTGGTCTCTTATATGGAAGGAAGAATTTTGAAATAGATGGAAATGTTTGTGCTCGTTTTTTTGTCTGCTTAAACTTTGTGCCTGTATGATGAACCCTTCGTACAGTACTTCTTTCTGGGTTTTCTTTCGACGTAACATGTCCCTTCTTTCCATGCCGAAATTTCTTTTTTAATTTTTTTGAGTTAATCGCACCGAGACCATCATCTTCTTTCGAGGAATTTGCATCGCTAATAGACACATTATTTGAGGTGTCTATATTTTGGGATGTTTCGGTATTTTCCGCCACTTTACTTTCTGCATTAGTAACACTGTCGTCTACAATGTTTTTATTTTCACTTGTGCTTTCACTTATATCTAAACCTTGTCCGGGACTACCCATTGCGCATCAAAAAAACGTTAGAGATTACATATTAAAATAACAATACACTGAAAATCAAATTTACCGCCACCACGGTTCTTGCAAATTGTACAAGGACATCCGTCAATAGTGATAAACAGGTCTTCGAAGTAGTCTTTAAAGATATAAATTGTACGATTACGATATTAATAATTTTTCACTAAATCAAAGGTTTTCAACACAAAAGCTCCTTTTAAATCAGAACAAACTAAATTTTAACACTTCTTATTTCACACCGCTCAACATGCACATCGATGTGTAGGAAATAGCAATTTGACGTTCCGCAATATTAGTGATGCCAGTTTATGTAAAATATTAAATTGATAATTATTACTAGACAGATTATGTCATAATCATGTAGAATAAAAAACAAAATGTACCTGACGAGCAATTCCAAAAATCCACTTAGCAAATTGATATTAGACTATGTTGTGACAATGTGGGAAATTATTATAACTTAATTTTTATCACTTTGGCATTGTTTGTATATTATTATATTTTTTATTTTCTTTTTATTTATTCCAAGCTTGACAATACATTATTGTTTTATTTTTTTTTTAGTTTTTAAAACCAAAGAAAGCTATGATAAAAATGTATCTTTTGAGTACAACAATTTAATGCTTGTCATGCCATGTATCTAAGGTAGATTTCGTAATTTAAATTTCATACAGTTATTTTTTTTATATCAAATAGACAAGTATCCAACCATTATTAAAAAATAAATTTCAAACAAAATTCGAATTTTGAAATGACCGTTGGCGTTGACTGTTTTGAATTTGCTCAATAAACGAAGCGGACATTCGTTGAATTTGTGTTATGTGCGTTAAAGTGTGTTTTTGTTAAATATATTAAAAGGTATTTATAATAAAAGTTATTTTTTATTATGTTTATGTTTTTAGGGCTTAAGAACAATATATTTAAAAAGTTTAAATATCCAAAAGCCTGTAAATTATTCAATTATCAAATAATATAAAACTTTTGTTTAAAATTCGTTGATGTTGTTTCAGATGTCTCGTATACCCAAATTGCCAACTTCTAAAGAAAACAGACCGGGTATTTTAAATACTAGAAATAATACCGTCAGAACTATTGGGAATGGTCTCAGCGATGCTGACAAAAAAAGTTTACTGCTAAACCACACAAAACCAGCGCTTCTTAACCATGCAAAACCAGCTAAACCGTCATCCACGACGACAGTAGCAGCACCTCGCCTCAAGAGAGCTGCTACTGCACCTACATCTGTTACAGTGCCACCAAAAATTAACAAAGTTGAAAAGAAAGCTCCATCGGCTGCCAGAATTCCGGCGTACGATTATAAGGCACGGTTTAATGATTTAGTTGAAAAACATAAGGTAATTAAGTGTGAACTCAGTGATTTGAAAGATAAACATATAGAAGTGTCTGATGAATATGAAAAGATTAAAGAAATATATGAAAACAGCAGCAGTGAGAGTGCAATGTTAAAAGAAAAACTTCTAACAAGTATGAATGAATTACGAGATAAAACGTTTGAATATGACAGGATGAAACTTGATTATGAAATTCAGAAACGGGAAAATGAAGATCTTTATAATAAAACTAAAATACTTGAGGATGTAACAAATAGTCTAAAACTCAAGTCTGCTGAACTTGATAAGTTAAGGGTAGAGCACGATGACTTAAGTCGTCGTCATAAGAGTCTGCAAGAAGAAATAGAAGCTTTACGTGTTCTGACAGAACAGTTAAAAAAGGTCTCAATGGAATATGAAAAACTACAAGATAATCACAAAACTGCTTTGGAAGTTATTACCAAAAGTAAGATAGAACAAGAGGCTCTGCAGAATATACTTGATACAATGTATAGAGACCAAAGAATTTTGAGAAATACAGTTCAGGACTTAAAGGGTAATATAAGAGTATATTGTAGAGTGAGGCCTCCTCTAGAATCAGAGGAATCCAAACCATTGTATAACTTGAATGTTCTTGATGCTTGCTCAATTGAAGTAGAAAAAATTGAATTGCTTAATTCAGCCAGAAAAGGAAAGTCACAGCATTCCTTTACATTTGATGGAATTTTCACACCACATTCTTCTCAGGAAGATGTTTTTGCTGAAGTTTCCCCTATGGTACAGTCAGCTTTGGATGGCTACAATGTTTGCATTTTCGCATATGGACAAACCGGTTCAGGTAAAACATATACAATGGAGGGTGGATGCGGGGCAGAAAAATATGGTATTGTTCCACGAGCTATAAATATGATATTTAGCTCCATGGAAGATCTTAAAAGAATGGGCTGGGAAGTGACCATTAAAGCATCATTTTTGGAGATCTACAATGAAGTAATTTATGACTTACTGAACTCTAGTAAAGAACAAGAGAGTCATGACATAAAAATGGTAAATTCAAAAGGTACAGATTTATATGTATCAAACCTGCGAGAGGAAGAAGTTAAGAGCTCTCATGACTTCATCAGGTTATTAATTTTTGCTCAACGTAATAGACAAACTGCAGCCACATTAAACAACGAAAGAAGTTCGCGATCCCATTCTGTGGCACAAATTAAAATATCAGCTATTAATGAGAAACGTAAAGAAAAGTTTACCAGCCATTTAAATCTAGTGGATCTTGCCGGATCTGAGAGTGGGAAAACTACACAGCGTATGGATGAGACAAAGCATATAAACAGATCACTATCTGAACTGTCTAAAGTAATTTTATCATTGCAAACTAATCAATCCCATATTCCATATAGGAATTCAAAATTGACTCATCTGCTGATGCCGAGCTTGGGTGGAAACTCCAAAACACTTATGTTGGTGAACATTAACCAATTTGATGAAAGTTTTAATGAAACTCTTAACTCTCTGAGATTTGCTACAAAGGTTAATAGCTGCAGAACAGTAAAAGCTAAGAAGAACTTAACAATGGTGGACTTTTAATTAATGACAGAATATTTTTTTTATAAAAGTTTTGATTTATGTACCATATTGACAAGTATTTTAATTATTGTGGCTTTATTGTAGAAGTGAAACTTAATTAGTTTCTATTATAAAGCAGAATATTAGTTATATATAAATTTTAATGACATCAGTTAAGTTTATTAAATGTAGCATTTTAATTCAATAATTTAGCAGTTAGTAAAGCATACTATGCCACCGATTTATTGTAGTTTATTATCATTTAATAAATGATTAAACAACATAGCAACATACATGTTTTTGCATAGGTAGTAACTTCATCTAAATATAAATTATATGTAGTTGTAATTACAGTATAGTTACTTGGTATTTTATTGTATAATATATATATTTTACTGGTTAAATTAAACCCTGGACCAAACTGCCTGCTGCTGGTTACAGACTTGTTTAAATAAATTAAGAAATTGACATTTTGGCAAAAATTATTAATATGTGTAAAACTATAATAGACCCTGTCATTGTAATATGTATAAGTAATTTTAGACAATGTTTTTTAGTGACTTGTGTTTATTTTATTTTTAATCGTGAATAAGTTTGTATGTTTATCTTAATATAAGAAATAGTTAAATGTATGTTTTATTTATAATACACTCAACTCAACTCAAACAATAAACATTAAAGTTTTTCTATACTAATATTATAAAGAAGTAAAGTTTGTGAGTTTGTATATTTGTTAAATTGTAAGGGGTAATCTACTAAACCGATTTCTGAAATTCTTTCACCAATAGAATGCCACATTATTGCTGAGTGTCATAGGTTATATAAAAAACCGAAAAATAAGGGTTTACCTGGTAGTCCATTTTGCAAAGTGAATCCGCAAAAAGCGTTTATTATGGACGCTGACTTAACTATGAAAGATTTTGAGTTCTAGATAAAAGATGTAGAGCTTGAAAATGCCTACAAAAAAGTCAACGACAGTGTATGTCTAGCCTTTAAATTAAAGTTACATTAATAAAAAAGGACTATTATTATATCTAGGTATGTAGGTCGGTAGCAGCGATGGATTTGAGCATAATTAACTACAACACTTCATGAAGTAAGTCACTCTAATTTAGTGATATTTTGTTCCATCTACCGACCCCATTGTTCCCACTTGGGGGGGGGGGGAATACATATTTTGCAATGGTACGTACTAAATATACTATAAAATACTACATGGAAGTATAAAATATTAAATGAAAACTTCGATTCCAAATTAATTTTATTTCTATTTAAAATGCTTTTAATTGAATCAAACATTGAAAATAATTTTTTACACTCGGACACCATATAATAAGTCACAACTAGAAGGATTCTAACAGATAGTTGAGAGCAGTACAGTATCAGATCAGATCGACTTATGTTTTAAATCAATTATTTATTTAATTATTATACTGGCCTTAACTAACAATCTTAACAGAACTATACTGTAATAAATTAAAATTCTGGTACATGAGGACTTAGGATGTAACGTGGTTTTTGTGAATTGGTGTAGGGTAAACCAGATCAATGTGTTCCTTAAGCACTTATACTTTATAGCAATCTAACAGTAAGCGTTAGTTACGCCTTTTTTTTTTTGACGGGGGGTAATCCTCTTACGGATACCGTGTCCTCCTCGGTGGAGAAGGACGGCGGTTATGTCGGACTCGCCTAAAATCGGCTACTACCTACCGACTAAAACCCACCGGTGTTCCGTCGCGCACCCTTTCGGGAGGCGGACCTGCCGAGGACGCACGAAGCAATCGTCCGCAGGCCCGCCAGGAGCGTTAGTTGCGCCTGGTCCAGCAAATTGGTGCGCACGGGCGTGTTCTTCCTGCAGCGCTGGTCGCCGTCGACGCCATACGTATATAACCTAACTCCCTGCTAGAATCCGGTGTATTAATGTAGTAATTGGTATAACTATGAAAAATTGCCAAGGGTACTTAATACCAAGTTACACCATTCTTTTATTTCCTGACATCTAGTAAAAAACTATGTACAAGTAATTATTAAGTGTAAAGGTTCCCACAGATGTCGCTACGGAAAAAAATATACTGTTTATAACGGCCTTGAAATTTTTATATATACGCGTTTATTATGTAAAGTTAAGGTAAGTTCGATGAATTTCAGGTAACTGCAGATCTACTCTTTGGAGGCCCTATTTTTCAGTGTTTATTTTTAAAAACTGGCCACGCATTTGCGAGGTCTATAGAGGTATATGAGATGGTTGTAGGTGGTCGCTTGCCATCCATAATGGGCGAGCCTATTTTATCATATAAGTAATTGAAAGATTTATCAATTTGCATCAGCTAAGATCCAAGAAATATAAAATATGATCTTTTATTTATTTCTATTGTTATATATTAGCATTAAATAAATTATCTCAAAGAAATATCAGTAATAATGTGAAATAAGCTTTGCGAGAAATTAATCTTTTAAAGTATGTAAGGTGATTTTAAATAAAAAGAAACATAAATAAAGTTGCATTAAATTATAATTTATTAAATATTAGGACTAGACAATTAACAATAAGCGAATATTTGGGTTCGCTATTACACACAAACATATTCTGTACATCTCCAAGGCGCGACTCGAGGCGAGCGGAGGGGCCGGCACTGGGCGCGAGCGCCAGGCAATCGGTGCAGTGACCGCAAGGCGTGTCCAGATTTCAAATGTCGTTTCTTCAACGAGAAACGTCCGGTTCTATTGCCGCTTCAGGTAACTTTGCCGTTTCTATGGTTTCGATGAGTCTATCCAAGCCGTACAGGAAACCTTCTTCATGATTGCCCTGCTCCCACGGCTCTCGATGCGTCACTTTAAGCCCTTCTGGCACCCGACGAGTTTTTGCAAAATCGATAAGCCAAGCGCCGACGCGCTCATCATCATAAATAATAAATATGCTACTGCCGACAATTTCATGACTTTTGAAAAATTCGGAATTTTCAAATAGTTCCTTGATCTCACGAAGGCGGGCGGCGATAGCGCGGCGCGCGCGCTGGTCTTTGCCGAGGAACCTCGCCACTGTGGCGGCCAGGTGCTGCGGCTCGCGCACCTTCTGCAGGTCCGTCAGAGGCGGTTGTCCGGGTAATTTCACTGCTTCAATTCTAAAACCTTGTTCAGCTGAAGATGAGCACTTCTCCCGAAACTGCATATATCGCAGTTTGGTGACGGCACGCGCCGCGTGTTCCGCTTCCGTCGGTGCATTAGGATCGAGCCGAACCATTTTGTCGTACAGGTCGGCCCGGGCGCGGGCGTTACTGACTTCGTCCTCGAGAAAAGTTCGAGTCCCCATCTTGACGTCCATTACGTGTGGGTCACGAAAGCCATGTAAGAGATCTTGAAGTTCGATGAAGTGTTCACCGCCGTATTCGAGTTCTCTGTAGTAGCGGGGGATGGCCGAGCGCATGTGGGGGCAGGAGGCGAGGGCTACGTAGGCGTCTCGTTCGGGGTTGTGCGTGGGGTGGTCGCCGGGCGCGCGGCGCTTCCACACGGTGCCCGGGCCGGCCGGCGCCAGCGAGCCCGGGTGCCCCGACAGCTGGAACCACTCGGACGAGCGAGTCTTCAGCAAAGCGTCCGATGCCGGAGCGGAGAGCTCGAGAGCATTCTGTAAAAAAAAGTAAAGATAATCAGTTAATATTTTATTGATAGGCATTTTTTAAATTAAATTTTTTTAATTTATTTAATTAAACATATTAAATGTTGATAGATGATTTTTTGTAATATCTTCGTTAATTTTTTAATTCTTTTTTGCTGATCAAAGACAAGTATATATTATTTATCACTTACAATCGCTAAAAATTTCAGCAATTCGGATGGCTGTGAGGTAGGTGTTGGAGGTGCAGGTGCAGTTTCGGCCGAAGGCGCAGTGCGTCTCCAGCGCTTGAAGAGCACACTGTCCTCCTTGGCGCGCCAGCGTTCTTCATCTTTGCCAGCGGCGACCTGTAATCAATAGAATAAACACATTGAAACACCAAATCACAGAGTACACAAAAAACTTCACTGTTTCGAGTGTCGTAGCACCACACAGCATAATAATTGATAACGTACCGCTAATATTTTGTTAGCAGTATAGAGGAGCCCGCCAGGCCCGAGGCGGCTGAACACCGATTGACGGGAGACACTATTCATTTTGCTTGTAACAGTCATGGCGTATGCGAGCGTAGAGAGCGCGAACACAAGTGAACGGATAAAGCAGCGCGAAGCGATTGACGTATGTGACTTGACGTCTAGTGCTTACATGCGAGTGATACTAGTGGGAGGGAAGCGTTGCTTTTATAGAGACCTCGGCTTTCGCGTGACGTATACTAAGTGCTCGCGCCCGCGCTGCACGCCTCCGCCGTCTGTTTTCCTAGCATTTGTTTTTCACATAGCTAAGACACTTATGCATTTAGCGCCATGAAAGCGCTTTAACACATCGTGTATTGTTTTTATCAATGACACTACTAAAATAGTTTCCATGCATTCCAAGAAAATTCTACTTATGTATTACGTCTTTTGGCTGGGATTTTCCGTTTTGATTTTAATAATCATTAATATATAATTTGCGTACTTGTTTTTTTTAGTACAATTGTTTGGGTATTTAATATGTATCATCACACTTCGATAGATTAGCAAATAATCTGAGCAAAAACTAGGAAAGTTTGAAATACATTCAAAGTGTGATGCATATATATTATATTGTATAATGAATGGCTTAATGCTAGATTCTTCGAATAGGTACATAGAACCATTCAAAGAGTCCAGTTATTGAGTCTATTTCTATTTCTATTTACTCATACTTAGGATGTTACAAGATGGCGAAATATTAAAGTATATTCAGGACATTAGAATGACGTAAACGTTTTGTTTACAAGACAAAGCCCGTCGTGACGTTAAGGGAAGACACGATCCGCATCCAAACGTGTCCTGATGGCTGACGACTGACGCTGTTTGTAGTGCAAAGTATACAGTGTACACGCATGTTGTTGTATTACACAATACAAACAAAAACAGGCCTGTTTCAATATTAAGAATAAACAACATATTCTAAGTAATTTGATTTTATCATCCGTCAGTGATGGGCACAACATGTGTTATTGATAGTAAATAGCGCCATTTCATGTATAATCATAAGCCAGAAAAATATTATAATTGATAAATTAACTGCTATATTAAGCCAACATTTTCCTCTTTACAAAAAATTAAGTTGTGAAACTTCTTACGAAAAATGATGATGACATTAAAGTATACATAAACCAAAGAATGGGGAAAATTCAAAAAGAAAATAAACCAAAACCATTCTAATACTTTATATGAAAAACCTTTTTTTTATGGCAACGTATGAAAACGAGTAAATGTTTCATAAATGCTTCTCAAAATGGTCTGCATAACACGTAACCAATGTCACTCTAATCATCCAATATTATACCTTTTTTATTTTTTATTAATATACCTTTCCCTGACAAACAAAATTCAGGACCGAATCAAAAGCAAGCAAAAAGAATTGACAATTTCTTAAATAATATATGTATATACATAATTTGAAGTAAAGGTATGAATAAATTTCGGACCCCTTTATTGTAAAATGGGTCAGGGTTATGTTACGAAAGCTAGTGCACTTTGTTAAATTGTACTGCATGTTATGGATTTCAAGCTGGGCCGGATTTATCGATATCATACAAGAAATTTCGTAAAGTTACATATGACATTTGATGGGTTTTTATTTTTGTCTCTTCCAATCTTGATTACCTGAAAGAGATCGCAATAGAGAAAAAGTTTCCTAATAAAATGTAATGTAAAATATTATTGAGTGTTACGAAGTAAGTTAAATAATTGAATCACGATGATTTTATTTTATTAAACTGAATTACATCGTCAAAAATAACTTGCCTTATAATTATTTAATAATTTATTTGATCTGGTATGTTGTTTAAAGCTATAGCTATATAATTAACGAAAGTAGAAGAACGGTTCACGAATATGTATATAAGCCGATTTTGAGTAGGTAAATAGATTTACAGAATATAGTGAATGTTTTTTAAATTAATTATAAAGTCGTTTCTTGAAGAACAAACTGGTTGGTTATATTTAAGTAGAACATTGGGTGCAATGTTTTTGATGGCAGTTAAAGATTGTAAAAATATAAGTAAAAATTACATTGACAAGAATAAAGTAAAAAGCATTCTTTTTTTGTTAAAGCCTAATACGATTTAAAACTATTTGAGCAATTATTTGTACCAATAGACATACACTTTCCTTAAAAGGAGTTACCAGGATTCTACTTAAAAAAGGAATACGAAAATGAGAGAATACAGACACACTACTAATAGGTAATGCAATTCCCGTAGCCTTTATCTAAAATCCGTCCCTATTGAGTGCATTATATGCACAGACGCCGAGTAGCTTTATGCACTGTCTGGAGGCCGCAACCGCATATAAATTGCACTGTTTTTATCCTGATTTGTCGGCCAACGGGTCAAATGTATGCGTAATATATTTTATTGATGATCGTTATATCACAACTAATTATACCCATCTCTACGTAAAATTCACAACGAGTAGTCGATAAAAGATATTTGGTGACTGAAACGTACGTAGTCTTGATCAGTGCCAAAGTACAGTAATATGGAGCATGGTCATTTTGTTGACAAGATTGTTGCTCGTACTTTTCCTATGTTTGCAGTCGCTTATGATCGTGTCTGTATGTGCAAATCGAATGTGTTTAGCGCCAGCTAACATTTTATGCTCAGTTTATACAATTCATACAATGCGGGTGCATATAATAATATATCTTACCGGTTGAAAAACGAGTATTCCATCGAAATTTATGAATCAATTAGAATACATTTGGCTTAATTAAGAAGTTTATTTATTTATTTATTTAAGTTATTTTATCAAGCGTTAGTATGACGTCAAACAGCATTTTTTATAACAAATCTGTTATAATTAATAAACTCTACACATAATTATGTGTTTTTTTTTATATCTCTGCTGAATATGTTTCACTGTTTTATGCTGTGAATGACTAATTTTAAGGACACGGTCTTTGCTTAGTTTTTATATATTGGGTATTTTTATTATGATAAGTAACATAAATTAGGTAATTAAATATGGTTACCCCAATAAAATACAAATTATTATTGTTGACTTTATACTCGTATAAAAAAACGTGAATACGTCAATTGTTGATTTAAAACCATTATACCTGTACCTCACGTGTCGGTCCCATACTACATATACATAATATATAAAATAATATCGTAAAACTAAATTTCTTACTTATTTAAGATGTTTATTATTCAATACATGTCATATGCTTAAAGAGAAATATATAACTGTCAGGAAACCAATAAAATGGCATATTTTAATGGCTAATAAAATAATAACATGTATATTATAATGTATTCAAATTGGCCTCATGACGTGAAACGAAATCGAGCACGCAAATGGTATCTGTTGATTGTTGACACAGCTGCAAAAAAATGATCACACCGATTGTGCTGTATTCAGGTTTTAAACAATGTTACCATGAGTCAGGCGCTACGCACCATCTAAATCCATATCATATCTTCTAAATGACCTATCCCACATTAAACGATTCTTTTAAACTCATATTTTAACTTAACTGTTTCTTAATTACTTACATAATATAAACCGTAACATTCTTTACTTAAAAAATCATTTGTATTTTTATTGCATTGCCAATGAAACCGAAAATATAGCAAAACACTCGAATAAATACGATAAAATTTAAATTGGTGAACAAAATCACTATTCGCGAAATTATTAACAAAATAAAGTGTCCTTATTAAATTGATTTGGGTCAACTACCTCAAGTGAGTAATAATGAATCGACATTGAAACAAGTGGGCGAAATCAGGTGAATTATTTTTATTAGTCAGCCTTACGCGCATATAAAGTTTCTTAACCACTTTCTCCCAAATAACACCTACACGTTTTAATTTCCACTAAGTGTCATTACAGTGTCGTAAAGCAGTATTTGTAGGTAAGTTGAACTCGATGGCTTTTAACGAAGTATTGTGTACAGAGAAATCTTTTATAAACAATTGGGTTGTCTAATCGTATCGATATGAAAATTTATTGGTATTTTATCTTAATTGGCTACGATCTAAAGAAATACAAAATGTAGTTTCCCTCCACTTTTTTCACTCCCAGACTATCTGGAACTTGTTTGCTTCCCTTTGAAATAAAGCACACTGTTCCATATAATGGCATATGTTACTTGTTTAAGGATAATCAGCTCCTTGTCCGTTTTCGGGGTCAATTGTTATATTGGCAAGCGGAAACTGACATTAGCGAATACTAACGAAGTATAATCCGAGGCGGAACTTATAGCGAGTGTGTTTGGCACCTTCGATTTGAGGACAACGGAGCCGAGACTCGAGAGCAAATGCATTAAAATGTTAACAGCGAACGCATATACATAAACACAGTGTTTCTGCCGAGACTGAATAATAAACCTGTTTTATATTGTGGATCACGTAGTGCATCGCTCCAACAACGTGGCTGGACAGTATGGCAATTAAAACACTGCGAACAGTAAGTGCGGAGTGCACAAAGTATATTATCACGATAAGATCACATGGGAATCATTATAATGGTTTTATTACCGATAACATTGTACTGAAATAGCCAGGCATGAAACTGTGGTCATGTGAGCTAAATTTTACGACTTGCATTTCACGATAAGAACCGAGAAAATGTGAAATGATTTGATATGAAAATCGATAGTAATAAACTTCAGTTATTTGCTAAACATGTATGGTGTGAATAGTATGCATCGCAATAACAATGTAGATTAGTCATTCTTACGAATCCTTTTCCTTGCGAATCTCGCCGACCAACGATTAACGAACAATAATTCAAAAGTTTGTTAAAAATATTATATATGATATGACAAACAACCACACGCTAAGCCTTTTCGCATCTTTTTTTGTAGTAGTTTGTAGTCTTTTTTTGTATTTCGCCAAATTTCTATACATTTTTTACTATACGTAGTAAGTAGTAATGAATAATTTTGACTACAATGTATTCATTTCATTGAACGATATATTATTAGATAAAAACAAGCTGCTCTGTTGAACTAATAAAAACAAATGTTTCTAAAAGTGGATAGAGAATTTGTACAACCAAGATACTGACGATTGAGGAATGTCTTATTTTAAATAATTTTGATTTTTCGATCGCTTTGATTCATTTTTTTTTTTATATACTTAAGAAAAAAGTTCAATGTTGTTCAAACAAGCTGCAACATATCAACACAAATAAACAGACACCCACCCATATGCTATATTTTAACTCCGTATCCTGTCTAGATATACTTACAAATAAATGTATATAATAGTATATTCAATAGCATTTTCACAATGCTTAGGTACGACCTTATATTTTGATATTCGATTATATTATTGAAGTGAATTATATTTTTTGTTGTCATCGCCCCAGGCATTCGAGCGAGGTCTATCAAAGCGCTAGTGAAACCGGTTATACATAATATACACGACCAAATTACGAATCGAATTTTGGTGCACAGTGACTAGAGAACAATACTGTAATACTGACCCATAAACAATTGGTAATGAAACTAACTGCAAATACCGGATTCAAGTGAAATAAAATAACTTATGTCTCATTCCCGGGCTTAATCCAACTAAGTACACACATCATTTCATGCTAAACAGTCGTTTTCATGAAATATTCGCAATCATTATAAAAGTATGACTAACAAAATAAGTATCCAAATATGTACATTTAGCTGTTGAATAATAATAGGTTCGTCACAAAAGCAGTAGATACAAAACATGAAGAGGTTAGGTAGTAGGTAGGTATGCTGAAGTGTCACTTGTAATACAAGTATGGTATAGACACAAAGCAACATGTTTCTGTCCGCAGTTGATTGTCTCGTTACGAAATAGGGCGCATCTACAAGGCTACTACGTGCGTCACATTTCACATTATTCAAAAATGTTTCGACATTTTCCGTTCAAATTTATTGTTTGGGCACAAAAACGAATATCAACATTTATTTGCAACCGCCCGCGCCGTCAATCAAGAGGCCTTAAAAAGTTTGGATCGCTATATTATATTATTTTTAAATCCCAACCTCATAGCTTTCTATGTACATTGAAACCAGAATGTTTACAACAAATAGGAAACTTCCTAAAGCTTTATGAACTATATTTCCAGCGGTTTTAGACGATGAATTAATCGTTCATAACGAAGTCATATGTGACTGTACCAAATCAAGTCGGTGGGGTTTCCAAAAAGTAATATGGTCCTGAAAGCCACTCGTTTTCATCACGCATCGGATTCTCTTTTAAGTTTAGTTTTTGCCTCAACATAATTAAAAAAGCAAGCGTTTTATAGTCATGTATTCTATAAAACCGAAATAAAACATTTTTAGGATTAAATCATCAAAGCTAAATTATAAAACTTCTTTAATAGTAAGTAACCTTTTTTCTCAACGCGCTCTCTCTCTGGGCGCTGAAGAAAAGCATGTAACGTAAGAGGATGTGTAATAAAAATTACCTACTATTTATTCATTTTCTTGTGCCGCTTTTTAGCGACAACTTATATATACATGCCTACATAGTATGTAGAAGCTTACATAGTACAATATAAAATCAATATTTTTCTGTTGTATCTTTTGCTAACATGTGTTTTTGATGTTTTATGATGAAATATTCATTCATTTCTTTACAACTCACGACTTGCAACTACTGCGTCAAAGTTTTATAACTAATTATTTTAGTAGAGAATAAAAAATAATTAAAAGTAGATAATTTTTAATAATGACGCACGTATGACTTAAATTTAAATACATATTTCATTAAGTATTTACATAATTCTAATTATTTAAATATACTCATTCCGTCGAGCTGTGGTGATCGATTTGGGGTGTTTCTATTAGATACGAGTATACCCAACTTCCGCAACTGAATGTATTATATTCAATTTAATACAATCAGAAATGTGACTTAACTAGATACTGAGTGATATCTCGGGTAATCTTTTTCATCATTTATGGTATTATTATGTAAAGTCGCATGCACATTTCGTAACAATTTTTTTGTTGTTGTTCGTAACAACCTCTTCGTAATTTGAAAACACGAGTAATTCAATGGGCTAATATCGAGTCCCTGGTGTATGTGTAATGTTATGTTATGTAATACTGGCTCGTGTATGTCCTTGGATGCTCACTGCTCACTGCCTACAGGTGATCAGTGCGCTCGCGGGCGCCATCAGATCCTTATTAGTTTGCTTATTATGCACCTCATCCGATTCATTTCCACTTAATTCTATGACCGAACACTAATTAGACATTAATTTATGCTGTACTGCACCTGATCTGACGTTAGACTTAAGAATTTGAACAATGTTTTTCATACTAACCCGGCGTCTGACCGCTATCTCGGCGCCTGAGATTTTATCTTTTAATTTATTAACAACCTCCACATCGATAAAAAATCTAGAAGGATTTAGTTTTTTTTATATTTCAATACACAATTTTTTTAGATTAATTTGTAGTACCTGTCACACATAAATCTTACCATATTTTAAATTTACGACAAAAATTTTTTTGTATATTTTTTCAGACCAGGATCTCGTTAACACTAACAACATAAGAAACAGACGAAATACGTCAAACGTTAAACATAGAGGATAATGACCCAAATGAGTGCATCCGGAGCGCGGTGGCCGCCCGCGCCGCCACCGGCCAGCGCCCACGCCGCGCGCCGCCTTGCATGATGCCCAACGTGATAGATTATCTGTTTCAACTACAAGTGAACAAACGTGCAGCATGAATGTCATTTCACTTGATGAGAATAAAACTTGTCTGCGCTGAGTCCTGAGAGGTTCGCGGAGTCTGCAAAAGGTACTACTTTACAGTTGTACGTTACGGAACACAGGGAGGTTTTGGTCGGTAGAAGTCCGATATAACTTATGGTTTATTCCCGTTGTCCTATGTGGATTTCCCCACTATAAAAAAAATATGGGTGTGATTTTTTTTTACAGTCGAAGAAACCGTACTTTAAAAAATAGTTCAGTTTGAACCAGGTATCAAAATATTTCGCACAATCTAGGTACTATTAAGTTAAACGATTCCACGTTCCAATGAATTTGAAATTCATTGATACTCGGTTGTACCAGGTACCAACGTTAGTAGGAAGTTTTATATCTATTACTACGAGGTACGGACTCACTACTCAGTTATGTTTGAAAATTATAACGTAATGTGTTCGTCATCATTTTCTGCAAATTTGTTATCCTTTTACACGGTAAAACACACGTGAAAACCACAATAACAATAGTAATGGTTGGTACCTGTACGTTAAGGACACATCGTTCAAAAATCTTCAAGGGATACCTAGAATTTTAGTATTGAAAAATTTGTAAGACTTACGAAGCAAATGGTGTTATTTGGATGAGTTAGCAGTTACATTAAAACCGCAGACCATCATAGTATAATTTTGAGAAGAAGATTAACTATATAAACATGGTTAACGTCCACTATACCAAGGAGTATCCCTAAGGAGTGTTCATACGCAGAAGAGTGACTTTTTTAACCACCGCACATATAGCATTTGTATGTATCATGTATTGAGAAAGCCTGAAACGCCGAGCTATGAGTCAATAGCGGAAATTATTGGAGTTTTATTACAAAATGCGTACGTTGTGGTTTTATCGTGTGTCATCATTTTCATTACAGGCTTGCTAAATTCTTGGTAACAAATTTACTTGTTAAGTGATCAGTGCGGGGTCTAACTATCCACCTTGAGGTAAGAAATAGTCATTAGAAAAGTAAAATATAATAAAACAAAATATTGAAACGTGACGTTTATGAGGGTTTTTGTGGGGCATTTATTTTTTGTCGCAGTTTGCTGGGTAATTCGGTAATTTTAATTGTGGTCTTGCCGCATTACGATTTACGATCCACGTGAAGCTTTTTTCCATGTTATCGTTATAATTGAATTAATACATGCAAAATGTATTACGTCTACGACTGCATAAGTACGGGTTAAAGGTGCCAAGTAGGAAGCGAGGTGGATGATTTGCGATCGCTTCCGCTTGTATTATCCAATCTGACGTAAAAGGTTTTGATTGCAACTAACATCTTTATTAGTTATTTATTCTCAGGAAATATCAATTCATTATATATTTCAATATTAATTACGCATTATAAGTAACTTCAATAAGAAAAGTACTCTATTAAGTAAATATTCTAATCAATTATTGCAGCACAAATTACGTAATTGCAATTTCAAATGACCATTATTAACCAATCTCGTATAAATTAAAATCCTTTACGTGAACCGTGAACTATATAAGCCGATCGATTGGAATATTCATAACATTAAGACAAATAAATAGGAATTTAGGCGTTGTAAAGAGATTCAGAGACACGTGGAACAATACTTCTAAATGATATGTGAAAATCTAGAATAAATTATTGTGCTTCTGTCAACAGTTAATTTTTTACAATTTGAAAATTCCAGATACTATTAAATTAAAATGTTACAATAAATTGTTATGCAAAAAAACATTTCTTTTATAAATTAATGCAAAATACTTGATTATTCTATGTGTGTATTTACGTAATAATGTACATACATATTATATCTATTTAACGATAAGTTTAGGGAAAAGATATAGAAATCATATGTAAAATATATTGAATTAGGTAATTCTTTTTTACTAGCAACACGCCTCGGCTTCGTAAGGATATTGTTCATATAAAAAAATCGGCATTCTACTTGAATCATTTATTAAGATCTGCGTCTAAGATCAATTGCGTAGTCAAAAATATGTAAGTAAATAAAGAAACCGGCAAAAAGGCGCAAGCTATGTATTAATATGTTGGTTTTTAAAATTATAATGATACCAATACACAAATAACGATAATTGAATAATATTATTAAGTTCATGGAGGGTTTTTATTTATATAAAAAAAGTTTTTAAGCTTACTATATAGTTTAATGACAAATAATTTACTATTAAAACCAGGACACCTTTAATTATTAAAGTTAGAAATATTATTTTTGTTGCAAATAGCTGAAAGTATAAATTTAGTAGCATAGGTTATCCAATGTTTAACAATACTTGTGATATGCTATTTTAGTTGAAGCGAAGCCGTTATCATCACGCTTAAACGCAATTATCATACGACTATATTAGTGTTATCGTGTAACGTAACATATGATACTTATTGGACAATATTATTTAGATTTTTCATCATTGTTTTGTTTTGTAACTGATTAGTCTTCCCTAATATAAAACGTCAGAACATGTGATCGAGAATTTATAATGAATGGTTAAAGAAATACTTGGATATTTCTTCTCTTACTTTTTTATTTAATGTATTCATTATGGCTTCAACTGATCCGAAGGTTCGCCTAATGTAAAGAAACCACCTATGTCCATGAACAGTCGAAAACCTATGTGGCTCACGAATGTGTGGCCAACCTTTTGAATACGGAAAAAAACACGTGAGCTATAAAGTACTTTCTTAAATCATCTAGGTCCGGGGAAAAAATATGATAATAGACAAAGACAAGTTATACAAAAATGGGTATACTACTGTAATACTTTTGACAGTGTGAATAACGTCAAGTAATTAAAGAGAATAATAAATTCACTGCAAGGCAAGTTGAAAATAATCTTAATTTTATTGTTTTGAGAAAGGTAACGTATTTAATTTAATATAATATTCGTATTTATAAATAACTTAAATATACGCATAAAGTGACATTTGTTCCTTATGAATGATAAATACAATGGTATTTAATATTTATCATTACCCATTGTATGTGAACAATTAAAAATAAACAACTAAATTCTTAGAAAGAAAGCAACAAATCATTATAGCTCAAAAGTTAAAAAGTTAGTAAAGTTTTGGGTTGACACTCGAAAAACTGGTTTTCTGTAGGGTCTACTGGGACTGTTAATATAAAAAAAACTAGCAATTTAACAACCCGTTTAAAAACTAAAATGTAATGTATTAGTAATGTTGCGTAGAGAACAAAGACATTTTAATGGTGACGGACAGAGAAAGTGGAACAAATGTTAATTTTCTTTGCGTTTAAACGCGACAGAAATCAGTTTCATTTTCACCTCGAGATAGAATTAAGACTAATTTTATTGCCTTTAAAATATATTCATAGTATTTAATATATTAGAATATCTTATTTATATTATATTGATGCACGTGAAATTTATAGTATAAGTAAACAATATACGTTATATCTGTATTTAAAGGGTATATATATATATATATTTAATAATTTTATTTCACGGAACGGTGAGCATAGTACGTTAACCTACGTGAAAATAAGGAGAGATTAAGTTTTATAAGAATAACAATATAAATAAGACAACAAACTGAGCGCAATGTAACGTAATAACTAATAATATATTTTTATATAGCGCTGAGCGTTTTTGATTTTCATTGATTTCTTTTGTGTTTTTGCCATCAACTAAGAAAAGCAATGTAAACGTCTACTCGTCGACCTTGCGAGCAAAATGTCTGTATCTTCTTTATAATATAAACTTAATTGAATTGTATAGGATTTACCTCATCGTTTGCAACGGCTTAGTTTAACAATAACAGAATTAAAATATGCGTCATCGCGATACAAAACACGAACTATCTGCATTGTACAATGCAAATAAAGAGCGTTTGTAAACTTGTTTAAAAGTAGATATTTTCTTTCTTAAAATCTAGAAGATAGCAAGTGCATAATGCTAACTATTGTATTTTATGTTATCAACATACAATCTCGTGTAACATGAACTAAACAAAGTATGAAAACGAGACCCATAATAACCTCGATCTACATATCTAGTATATACTTTAGATTGTAACAAACGCCATTGTAAACACTATATCATTGAGCTATGTGTCACTCGTATGATCGTATCCCACGCGAGAATATTAATCATAATTACGTAATTGTAATGTACTTATAAATAATAGGTAGACCTATTACTTATTACTGCATTACAATCACTTCAAACCGAAGATCACTTGCTCTTATATCATGATAAGTATTTACTATGCATATCCAGTGGCGGCGTAAGGCGTGGGCGACGTGGGCCACCGCCTACGGCCTCGCGGTACAAGGGGCCTCGCGCATCAAAAAAAATTAAGCAATGCATAAAATTTTTAAATTAAATGTATACTAGGTAGAAA
>DWAJ01001468.1:0-22122 GCA_018238005.1 Eurema mandarina | reverse complement strand
GCACTGTAGCCAGCGAAATTACTGGGCTCATGAGTCTTAACATCTGATGACTCAAAGTGGGGAGCGTCGGTGTAGTGCACCCCTGCCCGGAGTTGGGCTTTATAGCAAAGTTCCGGGTAGCACTGCATTGGCTATGGGCTGGCGTAACTCTTACCATCAGGAGTGCGGCCAGCTCGTCTCTTCTCTTCATATTATAAAAAAAATAAATACTCAAATAGTTATACCTGTAAATTGTGACGTAACTCGAAAGAAAAAAAAGAATTGTCAAACGTCAAGTCAAAATTAGTAAATTCAAATTTAAATTTGGAAGATAACCTATTTATTTCTTAATATTATTTTAATTTTTTTCCATTTAACATAAATTTTTGTAGATCTGCCGTTACAACAATGAATCTATTTTTAAAGGCAGTTTCGAGGATAAATCCTAGTTATAATTATGGGTTAATAAATTCAATGCGGAGTGTACATTTGACCAGCGGTATTATTCATATCTTTATTTTAATTATATCTTAATCTTCTTTTCATCCACATACTTATATTATGTTCAATGTATTCTTCAGCTCACTATCTATACTCGCAGTCTGCCCTTGGTGTTGATGCATACCTACAATCGAGAAAAAGGATCAAGGAACAATTTGCGCAATTTTCAGAAAATTTTAAGACAAAAATGACTGAATTTGTTCAGAATCCTAAACACATGATTTTTACGGAAGATTTGAAAAATATGGTTCATATAGCCGAACCTGCCGATCTTAACTTGGTGCTTGACATGGTTAAAAAGTAAATAGCTGTTTCAATTTTATGTTTATGTAATATTTTGATAGTAAAAATAAATAATAAGATTTTATTTTTAGGTTTAATACACAGAATACAGAATTTAGATTTGGATCTTTTGTATTTGGACCAGTTGTTATGAGAATGTTTTATTTTTTGGATGCTCCGGCAGAGGCATTAAAGGTACATATAATATTTGATTGTATGTTTCATGTAAATTAAGAAAAACTTTTTTTTCATATATTATTTTTCTCAATTTGCCTTCTGTTGTACATTCACGCGATTTACTCAAGAGTTGCTCTATTCTTTTCTATTTAAGTCAATCTATTATAATAATGAAGTAAGTTACTTATTGTACTTTACTTGTACTGATTTTCTATCTTATAAATAGAAGCTATTATATTTATATACATAGTAATAAAAAGAGGCAATTGTTGTAGTGGATATCATCAATCATGCATAGTAAATAAGCAATTTCACACTGATAAACTGACTGAATAAACATAAATTATAATGTTTTATTTTTTTTATCATTACAGTGTTTTGACGATCCAGCGAATGTCGGTTTCTTTGATCAATTGATAAGCTACCAGATTTTAATGGATCTCTTGTATAACCATGAGATGTATGATGAAATATATCAGGTCTTCCAAAAAGTACAAGAACGCCAAGTTAATATGACACGGTTTCCGAAATATCCGGTTGTTTTAGTTCTAGCTGCCTGTTATAAGCAGGTAAGTGTTTTAGAATTCTTGTGTTATTTGACCACATTCACACAGTTTTTAATAATACACATTGTTTTCAAAATTTTGTAGCATTGAATGAAATAGCGAAAATTTTAGAAAATGCATATATAGTTATATCTTAATTAGTTTATTTATTAAATGTGAACAATTTTGTTTTTAGAATACACCAGAGAGTTATGCATATGCAAAGAAACTGTGGAAAGAATTGACTGAAGTTGGGACAGCGCCTTTAAGGAGAGCTTGTACATTAATGGCTGGTGAGTATTTAGAGAACTCTAAATTTATTTAATAATAGTCTTAATATTTTTAATTTAAAGTTGACTATAAATTTGACTTGAGGTAAACAGACTTTTATGTACAAAGACATACAACAAAATAAATTCATCTGAAAAAATATTAAAATTTAAAACACAATTTATTTGCAGGCATGGCATTAAAACATGAAGAACCCCACATTGCTTTGGAATGTATTGGGTTACAGACACCACATTATGTTACTATCAGAAATATAAAGGTAAGTTTATGTAAAGTTTTCAGAAAGTGCTGTATAGGGAAATATTTCTGTATTTTTTAATATTTTCTGCAAATAAAAGTATTTCCTTAATTTTGATTTTAAATGAAACATCTTTTTCAGGTTATGGCTCTGTCCAAAATAGATAGGATTGATGATGCATTACCAATATTGAGGGGAGTCTTGGATGTTGACATACCAAATAAACCAGACAAACATACATTTTTTGAGGAAACGGTATGTCCACAATTTATATTTTTGAAAATTATATATGTATTGCAATTTACATTTAAACTGAAGGATATATATAACTTAAAGTGGCCGCCTTATGCAGTAATACAATTAATGCCTTCTGTGTCAAGGAGGTTTGATTCCCAAACTGAAACAATATATTTGTTTTTTTTATTTTATATTGTGGGTATTACAAAAGAAAACAATGTGTACCTAATTTTTTTATGTAGTTGCCATGACACAAGCTCTTCATAGTATGGGACTAGATGGGGCTGTGTCAATAAGCAACTTAAGTGTTATTACTATTATTCATTGCTACAGATACAAACAGTCCGTGAAGCAGTAAATAATTGTACCAATAAGGATTTAGTGAAAGAATTTAATGATATTGAAAAAGCACTGCAGGATCGTGGTCTTATAGATAGTCAGGTAAAAAGTTACTGTAAATATAATTTAACAATATGGTTGATAATCCAAGGTCTTTTATAACAAACCATGCCTTATCAAATGAGTAACAAACATCCGAACATCCATACACCCGTACACTTTCACAACCTCTATACTTCTGTACATTATTATTCCGCATATTATTATTACTTTTAAATTTGATGTTTGTACAAAGAATGATAACTAGTTTACTACTTTATATTTTTTATATTCTATCTTAATGTTGACATATACTTTTTATATTTTTTTCCAGACATTGGATAAACTTCTTAATAGTGAAATTGTGTTGGCCATTAAAAACAAGCCAAACCCAAGAGGCATGCCAAGAATGCCATTTGGTCAAAGACAGAAAACAAGGACTATGAGTTAAACATATGTTAATGAAATACATAAATTATTGTCTGAAACATTTTTCCTTCAAGATTGACTAAAATAGAAATTAAATTAATAAATTTTATCATGAAGGCAAATTTGTATAGTGTTTACAATTTTTTAAATGTATGACATACATATTTCAAAGAGAATCAGGCAAATAAATTGTGAAGTAGATTGGTATAAAATTGTAGATGTATATAGTTTACGGGTAAGGCGAATGTGTTGATATGTAATGTATGAATAAATGGTTGAAATTAAACTCTTCAGTTTGTTGTATTATTTAAAACAAAAATTAATGGTTAAGAATATTCAGTTTTATTCCATTTTTGATTATTGTTGCTACTTGTATACACGGGGTGTAAGACTTCTGTAGATTTGGAGGTTGCATTCAGTAAACGATTCTGAAGTTAAACAAAAAAAAATTGTTTCAATTTAGTTCGTATTAATTTTCTTTATGCTTTTTAAGAGTGCAGTAATTTATTTTTTAATTATCCTTTTTTTTTATAAATCGCAAGCGACTGCACACCTCGTCCGCGCGACCTACCGTACGTATATTCATTGCTGGTCGGGAAATAGGAGAATTTAAAACATCAAATAACTTAAAAAGAGAAAATCGGCGTCAGGATCAAGATACAATTGAAGTTTAAGGTTTATTATAAACAGCTCAATGCTTTTATTATTCATCTTTATATAGTAACCGTCAAAAATGTTTAGCGATTGACGAGAATAGCTGCGCATCGGTAGAATCGCGCTCGTGGGTGCGAGAAAGACAACACGACTGGGACAACCAATCAACGCTCGCGCACCCGACGATCACGCGCCCCGCGCGCCGCACCGCTACCTCGATACCTTATTTTTGACTTCTGCGCAGGTTTCGTTCACCGCTAAAGGAAATTGACGGTTACTATACTTAGATAACCGATTGCTAAATTTTTGCTAGGTCATGCTTTTAAAACCTTAAGTAGCCTTCGTTTTGCTTAAGTTTCTGATGTTATAATTTTAAAACGAATGTATTTGAATACTAATTAAAAAAGATATTTTAATTAGAACACAGGCATTTTTACACGTTATTCCATTACACTCTTACCGTTTCCCATTCGGTTTATTCGCGGTGAGCTCACAAAGTTTAATGGAAAGAAAATACTGCGAGTTGGAAAAACTTAACGATGTGGAAGAACTAGAAATGTCATGAGCGCTTAGCTACTTAAATAATCCTGTTTTTACCACTCGCGCTTCAATATCATTTTGTTATCTAATTATAAAACTGGGTATAGGTAGGTACAATGATTTAGGTTGTTAAATTAAGGTATCTACCCACTACAACGTATCATACCATGACCGTGCTATGAACGTATCAGACACGTCAAGCAACACGATACGCTCTTCTATGCCCACTAGAGCGTATCAAAAGTTATGTATCGACAATACTTGCCGGTCCGTGCATGGCACGCGACGGTGCTGGTCGGTAACGGAACGGGCTGGTGGGCATGCTCTCATACTTTTTAATACAGAGAATATTTCTTGCCTGACACGTTCATAGCACGGTCATAGTATAATACTGTGTAGTGGGCAAAGACCTTTAAACTTACTTTATCACTACGAAGACACAACACACGACACAACTCGTATTTATAAACTCACTTGGGAATGTTAATACAAGATATTTATAGAAAAAAAATCATACAAATATTATACAAGGTAGGTACTTATTTTCTTCACAAACAATTATAATGAATGACACAACTTCTTGATAAAGCGAAAGAATTTATATTTTGAGCAAAGTTATGGAACGAACTTTATTTCTCGTAATGAGTTCAATTAGAATTTCGCGTGTTCGCGGTCAGCGTCTATAATTTATACATTTCATCTACTTATCAAAGAAAATGTAAAAGTTAGTAATTTTACGATGTTTATGTGCTTTAGGTACTAAGTAGAGCCTACAAACTTTCCTTTTTCTAAAACATAATATGCTGTAGGTATTTATTACGTTGGCCATATTCTGGTACAAAAAGGTTTTGCATTCTTTTTTCGGGAAAATTCTTTGAGGTTCTGACGCAATGAAATTATACTCTATACTGCTGAATTCAGTTGGTAAAGTTTCACCTACCTAGGTACCGTTTTATATAATTATAATGTATTCACGAAACTCTTTCGCGAAGGTTTTGCATTCTTATGTTCAAAGTGAAATATTCTTACGTTCCTCAGCTATTTCATAAAGTTATGAGATATATTATAAGGAGGTTAAATAATATACCAAAGGTTGGTATGGCAGTGTTTATCTGGTTATCTTTTAATAACAAACTAAATTCAACTTGAAAAGTATGATTGTCAATGTGAGTAAGTACCTGCTAGGTGACGCCTGACACCTTTTGAAGAATATGAATAAAACAGCTTATTATAGGTGTACTATAACATTTATTTTTTACTAGCCGCAGCCCGCGTTCTTAACTGCATTTATGTATGTATTATACACATAAACCTTCCTCTTGAATCACTCTATCCGATAAAGAAAACCGCATTAAAATCTGTTGCGTAGTTTTAAAGATCTAAGCATACATAGAGACAGACAGACGGCGGATAGCGACTTTGTTTTATACTATGTATTGATTAGATAACCTGTCGATTTCAAATACATACCTACATATGAAAATAACTCATAAATTTTTACTAATAGTTAACTGACAGATAGCTTAGCAATTATCTTATGTCCTGGTGAATTATAGACATCCTGCTATATGAATTACACTTAAATATTGATCTTCGAGACTTTACTTAAGCGATTTAATTATTTTTATCCACTCATCCCACACCACTAGCAGTAAGTCACAAACTACAAAGGGGTAATGTTATTTGCGTCATAGCTTTCATTATTACAGAGAACATTATCCCTTTCTTTGACAAATTCTAATATTAGATGCCAACGATATTGGTTGGGCAAATTTTTACCGTATCCCAAACACGTTTAATATGTTGCTCTAATAATAAACAAAGGCAGGTTGTCAGGGGCTGAGTTATAATAAGCTAGCTTCGACTACACTGACGCTTTTGTTCACGTTTCTAAGTAACACCAAATATTATATGTATTCAATATCTATATTGAATTCTGTACCACGATTTAATGGTATATTTTGCCTTTATAGAAGGCTCCATGACCTTTAATAATTCTGTAGTATAACATATCTATTATATAATATCATTGTTTGGAATGGATAGAATGATATTATAGAGGGACATTTTAAAAGGAATGTTTTAAAAAGTGGAAACTAAAAAATATATTTTTTGTATATATGTAATAGATAGTCATTAATCAATAAAGTCAGCAAATCGTAAAGCCTATCTAGGTACAAACAAAACTAAGCCAAAGACTTTACAATGAAGTATAACTTGGTAATAGTGCAGAAATTCATTATTCAAAATACGATTTCCATTTGCACCAACTATACACTTTACGTTTTCCTTTTAAGTACCATTTAAACTGCTTCAAATATTCGATTACATACATTTGCATTTCGACCTTCATTTTAAAACTCTTTGATGATTCTTCAAGCGAGTTCTCGACAATACACTTTTGTATTCGGTTTTCTTTGAAGGTATGCCTCAAAGAATTGTATCAGTGAATAGGTAATAGAAATATGATTTTAAGTATAATACTGTCGGATAGAATGTTCTGTCAAATATCTCCAATTTAGTGCAATTTCAAAATCATTTTATTTTTATAAAGGGATTTTATAATTAAAAGTCTGTTTCTTAGCTACTTGGATACTTTCGGAAGTATCAACTAACAATAGTTGAGTATCAAGTAAAATAGTTTTTCACAAATAGTAGAACAATAATTTTATCGATTATAAAACAACGATCTGAAATAATGTATCGATATGTACATACTGTTGTTTTTATGTTTTTATAATAAAATGAAGAAACATTATAGCAGTGTAATGGATCGTTTCGGAGAAGACATGGAGTAAACGTAATGAAAAGCATTTTATTTTTATTTCAATTTGTTAATTTTCAGGACCCGTCAACTGTAGGTAATAGGATCTTTTGTTTTAAAAGCTTTGGAACAGTACAGTTTATGTTTATTCTGAACCCAAGACGCAAAAATTATAAGTTTAACGTAGATTATATATGTGTGTATTATTATATATTGTAGGCTCCAAATAGATAGACTGAATTTGAAGATAGTTTTTCGGTTCAAGATATTATAATTAATTTTTAAGTAACTGAATTTACAACAAAAGTGTAGAGACGGATCTGTTATATAATTTTTTTTTTATTTTATTGTAAAGCGGGCAAACGAGCAGGAGGGGAAATTGTCTTACCATATTAAATAACGGACCTTTTTGTAAAAATAGCTAATTAGATATAACTATATAGTACCTAATGCTTATTGTAGTTTGTGATGCAGGTTTAATTAGTGGTTTGCGTTGTATTAATTAGCCTTAAGTAACTGATGTCATGGTCGACTAATATATTATGCAAGACAGGTAATCGAGCCACTCAAATTACGGTCAACATCTGTCGTCTAGGGTATAATGATTTGGTTGTAGATATAAAGCTTTTAAGCTACTTAAATTTATTATACTTAGGAATAAGTAATTGAAATCCTACAAATTTACCTATAAATGAGAAAATTTTACAAGTAAATGTGTTGTTTCTTTTTGACGCAAAAATACTAGATGGATGTGACGCTAAATTAACAAAGGATAGCTACTTTTTATCCTTGCATTGCCACGGAAACTGCACAAATTAGCAAGAGTAAAAGCACATAGCCCGATGTTAATTTAATGTATCACCAAAAAGAATCAACGTAATTCTTATTTATGCTTCACATATTTTACTTAGTAAAAACACTACGTAACAAATGTACGTGTTTCATCCAACAGCAGTTTTCATATTTAATAACGTGTACCATACAGCACAATGGTAGGCAGGGTATCAAATATTTACCTTATGGTTCGCGGTAACGAGTTAGCCCAGCAAACCTTTATATCATACACCTTGAATATTTTGTGAATTATTTAAACAACCCAAATGTAACAAAATTACACTCTGATTTTGTAAAATGAAAATGATATGGAATATGCTTATGCTACATATTCTTTTGCTTGTGCTTGTAAGTACTATTATTGTGATTTTTATCACAAAGAGGGGTGTTATAAGTTTGACGTGACTGTCTGTCTGTCTGTCTGCATGTCTGCCGGTCTGTCTGTCTGTGGCATCATAGCCGCCGAACGAATGAACCGTTTTCAATTTAGCTTTTTTTTGTATTACAGGTGTTTTACGGGCGAGTGTTCTTAGACATGTTTGATGAAAATCGATTTAAATATGCTCAAGTGGGGATCCAAATGAAAGGTTATCACTTGTACATCACAAAAAACAACAACTTTTATAAGTTTGACGTGTCTGTCTGTCTATCAGGTTTTATTTTAATTTTTAATTTATTAAGAATGGGTTAAACAAAAATATTGATTTCTGGCTGCTATCTTGTTGGTTTTACTTGCGTAAATTAAATACTTACTGTGTACTGTATTTTTTTCCATAAACTTTAGCTTAAATGATTGAAATCGAAGCAACCCCTGTTATTGCTGTTAGTATTTTTATTTCCTACCTCTATAGACTTTTTTGTAAGGGCGTCCATATGTGTACCTATTTGCAATTATTTACATTAACTTTTATTATTCCTTCTATGCAAAATGGAAGCTGAACTTTTTCTGTAATAGATAGATAATTTGTGACGCTAAAATTAAATAAGATGCTACCATTGAATTTTTAATATTTATTAAACATACAAACATACAGTTATTCTTGTGAATTAACTAGTCACAGTTTTTAAAATAACATCATTAGGTGATATGAAAATTTACAATGAATATACTTATCTAATGAGATATTCGATCAAGGACAAAATAAAATACATATAAATACTTACGCTATAATAAAAATAAGCTATATTATATTACAATATGGTAAAAGTTCTTACCTGTTAATAAACTAAAAAAAATCATAACATTCGTATATTCTTGCATAATATTTGGTTCAATACAAAAAGAAAACTCAGCGCATTTAAAATAGGAATTCCAGTCATTTTATAATATAGAGTAATTATTATTTTAAAAGCGTATTACATTCTCATTATTATTAATTAGCACAAACATATAAATTTATGTGACAATTTCGGTAATATAGTATTAACATTATTCTATGTACATTACGTCTTATAACAGAACATATTTAATAAATAATTTAACGATTAGGTACTTAATATGTATTTAATATTTTTCAGGGCAAGTAAGAAAAGGTAATATTAACAACAGTTATAAATTATTTATCGTCTCTTATATTGTAAGCTATTTAGGAACGAAGGATTGTTAATAATATCCACAACATTTTGCACTAAGCAAGAATAAATGTTTGTGAATTATTACAATTTATGTACCTCGTTCATATTAAAATAGAAAGGTACATTTTTTATTATATTTTGTTGATAAAGGAATTCTGTAATGGCTGTCTTACGCGTAATTTATTTTTAAGAGAGATTCAGGGACTATCTTCGTCTTTTCTCTGAAGAAGGATAAACCGTAGTCGGTAGTCGTAGGTAACGGAATGTTTTATCATAATTAAAAACTGAAAATATTTGTCTTTATTTTTAAAACATCCCAAAAGTAGACTTAAGTCGATCATTTACATAGTCAAATATTGGTTTAAAGATGCCATAATTTCATTTAAATTCTACTAGCTTTAACTATTTTAATATTATAAAACACTAGACTAGGATATGCTAATTTTTACAAGTAGCGTTTTGTTTCCCAATTTTTTTTGCCTTATTTACGTATTATATCTATGAATATTTTAATATAATAATAGATCTTTGGCAACACTTAATAACATAGCTTGAATCGTTTTAAGAATAGTGTTTTGTCCTGTCGTTTTAAAGCGCAAAGTTACATATTAACTAGAGTTCTTTAACATTAGTTTGCATTTAGGTATTTGAACAGACTTTAATGAAACGTCGTTTAAAAAGTAACCTTATTTTTGTGTAAGTTGGTATTTGTAAACTTCATATTTCGCAGTTATTAAAAAGGATTTCCATGAGTTTTATTTTTTTTAAGGTATTATAGTACCTAAATATTATTTCACTTTGGTTATTTTTTATGTTAGATTGTACCAGAAGTGTCATTACACATTAAAAGCTTGCTTTAGAATATAGAAAATACATTACACAAAAATATTTCTATATCTTTTTTGTTGTGATATTATACTAAAATTCACGACACCTATTATAAATGGAGATTTTAATAGTAAATATTATTTACAAACGGTTATTATTCAAAGGGTCAATTACTACCATTTGATCGTATAGTAATCATAGTTATTATACGTATAAGATGACTTGTAGTTAAAAAAAAATTGCGTAAAAGTTTTTTTTTTATCAGTTTTGTTATTATTTGAGCTCGATAAACAAAAATAAACAGTCACCGAGACAAAAATCACCAGTGCGCGCTAGCTCTAATAGATACAAGAAGTTTTCAAATTTTTATCTAAAATTGTGTGTATGTGACATTGACATTTGAAGACATTTACCGTTGTAAATTGTAATACGTCAATTGAATCATAGATAACATCTTCTATTATAATATTGATGTATAACTATTTTTAATTTTAGACATGTAATTATAATATGCACATCAAATAATTATGTGTATAATAATTTTAAATATATCTACTTAAATATAATGACTTTCTGTACATTTTCGCTTAACTGTTTTATAGTTTTAGTTATATTTTAGCTTACATTACATATTTAAATACATAATTTATTTATTTGACGGTAAAGTTTAATATAAGAATAACTTTCGATATATTGACAGTATTGAAAGATGATTTTTTGATTGGGTTGGCTATTTTTTTAGAGATCTTTATCCATACTAATATTATAAATGCGAAAGTAAATCTGTCTGTCTGTCTTTCCATCACGCGTAAACTACTGAACCGATTAGAACGAAATTTGGTACATAGATGGTCTAGAACCTGGAGGGGTCAAAGTTTATATGAAAGTCCACGCGGGCGGAGTCGCGGGCAACAGCTAGTAGGAAATAAACATAAGTCGGCAAAGCTCAAAGAGTATTTATTGAAGTTTCGTGTTAAAAGTATGTAGTCATACATTTTAAATATATGATGAACAATTTCTTTATTTTCCACTTGAGATAATCTCTTCTCTTCTCCTTTGATCAAAAGTTATTTGTTTAATTATTAATAATAATAATTGTATTTTAATCTAATTTAAAACTCATTTTTGCCATTCTTTATAGGTAAAACATATAAACCGTTCAAGCATTTTTGATCTGTGCTTTTAAGATCATTGTGTAAAGTGGAAATATTAATGACATTCGTAACATTATTGGTTCGCGGCGATCTTGGAGATTCGTAGCTTGGGGAATTCTTAGTTGCATGTCTGTTGAGAGTTTGTGTATCGAATTGGCTCGGTGTGTATGTTTGGGGAATGTCATGTGTGTGTTGTTGTTGTTGTTGTTGTTGTTGTTGAGTGGGTGAAGAGGACAGTGGTGTGTGGGTACAGGCGGGAGGGGCGTCCTCTTCGGGCAGAGTCCGCAGGCGCGGCAACCTCTCCCGCCCCCCGCCTCACACGGGCGACTGCTCCCCGCTCGCACTGCCGCTTGTTATGTAATCCTGCGCACCAATCATATTATTTCAAGCCTTTTATGTAACTTTGTTGTATAGGTATACATTTTGCTATAAAGCTTCTGGCTACAAGGATACAAAGCTTTGTATCTTTTAGATTTTATATGCTCTTAGTTGGTAAGTATGTAATTCCGCGGTCTAATCAAATTATTTCAAGCTTTTTTTAAATTTTTAATTTTTACATTAAGTGTCACTCTTAGCCTTATGTTCTTAGCTGTGTACTATGGAATATGTAGTTAATTTTTTATGACTATAAATCCAAATAAATATCTAAGTATCTATTTATTTAATTTAACCGAATTAGGTCAGTGCTTTATATAAGTTTTTATTTTAGTGTATGTGGAGATTTTAGAATTTATAATCATAGTGTCGACTGTCGACTCTAACAGCTAACTGCATTATAAAGGAAACATTTTGAAATAGACACTATTAAAGATATATTAGGGTAAATAGAGTTAGAACTTTTTTTTACTTATTAAGTAATATTTCTTACCGCGTGCAAATGTCTGGAGTCGTAATGTGGGGCCAGCGACATTCTGGGCACCAAGAGCGTGGTGGTGGTTGTCTCTGAGGCCGCAGATTCACGTTTCGACGGCTGGCTATATAATCTATCCAATAGTTGACTAGTTAGACGATATAGTATACATTTCTAACACTTTTCCAATATAATTATTACCTAAATCGTCGTTTTGAAGGTTAATCTCAATTTAATGTCAATTTGTTTCATGTTAAACAAATGTTATGACAATATTATTTAAACGTTTCAATTTAACTTTATATTCTCTACTTGACTTAACGTTTATTTGTGTTTAAAATTTAATGATTAAAAATAGAAAGGTTATAGAAGAAAGGGTTTGTTTTTCTATATGTTAAGATACTGATTTTGATGTAGGTATAGCTATTTGAGATATGTACTGATAAAAATTAAAATTAGATCCTATCTGCATCTAAAGCACCATGAACCAAAGAAGGACCTTAAGGAGTTGGTGACCGTGACGTCATGCGTTGAAATGAAGTATTTTGCATGCCATATGCAATAAATAAAAAGGGTTATGAAGCGGGTTTAAAGAAAACATTCACATAAAGCGTATAACATAAAAATTTATTACAGTAACAAAGATCATAACAAAATAAAAAGTATACATAAATTCTATTAAACTAAATGCATGACGTTCGTCAGATTAAATTTCTTCATGAATAAAGCTTCTTATGTCAGCTTGTTGCTAGCCCAAAAAGTCGTTACACGGTGAGCCTATTGGAAAATATGAATGATCATTTTTAAGTTCGGAAAATCCCCTAAAAATCGAACTACGCTTATTCGATTGTAAAACGTATTTCATAAAGTAATTGAGGATTTTCTTTTAATATAATACGATGTTAGATAAAATTAAAGGACCGTATTACTAGAAAATTTCATAAAGGGGATTGCAGGAGTAATAAGGTATTTGAAGCTTTTACAATCGATTTAAAAAGTTCAATCTTCGTGGTATTACGCTCCATGTTATAAGAAATAATGTTTTAATATTATTGTTGAAAATATGCACTATAATATTTGTGATAACATGCTATTTTTAGTTTGGATTGTGCCTTAATTAACAGCTGGAAGTAAAAAGCAGCGCAAAAAGTGCTATACATGCAAAATTAATTACATTCATTGTAATGCAACAAAGGAATATATTTTTAATCAATACATAGTATTGATTAAAAATTTGGAATTTTTGTCTCGTTCAGACATGTCACCCTCATAGTACTTTATGACATAGATTACAACAAATTAAAATATGTAGTACACATTTTAACTTGTAATATATAGATATTACAAGCTTTGTGTCATTATAACATAGGTTATAATGACACAAAGCTAGCATTCTCGACTGTGTCGGTTTCTCAGGATGCATAAAATATCACCAACGACTAATAAATTGTAATTAAAGTTGTTCGAAATGCCCTTAGTCATGACCGGGGAGACGTATCCTTGAGGTAAATGCGTCTTATCTTAAGCCACCCCCTAATTCGGTACCAGTCCTTTTTGCTGTACCTGATACCACATTGCATATTTTTTTTATAACATAGGGGGCAAACGAGCAGGCGAGCCACCTGATGGTAAGTGGTCATCGCCGCCCATGAACACTCGCAGAGCTTGACAACTCTGGAGTGGGTTGCCGACGTTGCATTTGACGCTTGGTGTTCACGTAAAGCTGTAAATAGTTGACACTCGTAACGTACCGTATGCTCTCGGTGCGCGAGCGCGGCGACCAGTCCTTGGAGTAGGAGGCGCCGCGCCGCCGCCCGCCGCCCACGGCGCGCCCGGTCTTCCAGCGCTCCACGTGGTACCGTATCGCGTGCCGGACCTCCGTGTTCATGAAGCAGTAGAACAACGCTACTGTGAAACCCTGCTCGTAGGGGGAATTGGGATTGAGTACTAGATCTATGATTAAGTAGTAACTTAGTAAGTATTTATATAACAAACGTAAATTTAAATAGGCCTCACACGTCAATTCAAATAGGCCTCACAAACGTAAATTTAAATAGGCCTCACAAACTTAAATTTAAATAGGCCTCACAAACGTCAATTTAAATAGGCCTCACAAACGTCAATTTAAATAGGCCTCACACGTCAATTCAAATAGGCCTTATAAACGTAAATTTAAATAGGCCTCACAGACGTAAATTCAAGTAAGCCTCACAGACGTAAATTTAAATAGGCCTTACAAACGTCAATTTAAATAGGCCTTACAAATGTAAATTTAAATAGGCCTCACAAACTTAAGCTTGTCCCTTTATTTATACTTAGTTACAATAAAAAATTAACAAAGTATTATGTTTCAATCCGACATTTTTATATTATTGTTTATTGAGTTTTCTCAAAGTTTTCTCAAGCCAGACTTAAGATATGTTATACTGTTACTTATAAATACATTTCAGGACTGACCATTGAACTTGGCACACATTTAGATCTCACTGCTTTTGTCGTTGAAGTCAACAACCAAGGCATTTATCATAAATATTGAGCTTGGCTCTCATTTTACATTTATGTTTTTGATTGGATGATATAAAGTAAGTTTTAAAACTTATTATTATAAAAATGTAAGGTAAAAACTGAACTAACCATAATAAGATTTGCCTATTAGGAGTACAGTAACTAGCAAAGGGGCGCGCTAATAAATATCGCGAAGTTTTCTCGTTTATTCCGCAAACATTTCAAAGTTAAAGATACTTTCTTTGAGGTTTGTTGTGTTATAAATTTGAAAGACCTTTACTAATTGCACAATGTAAATTCATGAGCTTTTAATTGTGATAAGTATACCATTATAAGTTTTATTTTTTTAATTATTATTATTAGAAGTCTTAATTCAATTTCAACTTATATAACTTTGTCTTTAAAGTGTTTTCAGTAATATAGCGTTGAAATAAGACAAATTCAGTCACTATACCTATTTTTTCATGATGACGTAATTGAAAGGTATATAAAACTTGAGCTATAATACATAAAACATATAAAAATGAAATTACATAAAAATACGTACATTTAAATACGTAGTATACGTAGGACTTATTATATTCAAAGCGAACTCGGTTCGATTACAACATTAATAACTATAGACATAAACGTCATCCCTGATTGTTTTGTTAAATCAAAAAAAAAACAACTAAAATTTCGGAAAAGCATATGTGCGGACGAACTGAGTCACCTTCTCCTTTTTTGAAGTTGGTTAAAACTTAAAAACACGCTCTATACCGCTGTGCGTAGCTCATAAAAATGTGTCCTATAATTTTATGTAAAACTCTACGGTAAATACCTTGTAGTCTTGACAGGAGTGTAGATGAAGAATTTATTTGTTTTAATTTATTCTCTTAAGAAACTCTGTCCGAGGAGCTTTAGGAAATCTTCTTATCTACTTAATTAGTTATAGCTTAAAAAGGATTACTTGTTGAGAAATAAAGCTCTCAAGGTAAGGTTAAGCTTAATGATTTTTTAAATAATTAATTTTATTCGGAATGAACTTTATTCCTCTCGGAACGACCTTAGAGTATTAAGAAGTTGCGACCGACTTATAAACTTAGTTATTACATGTTTGGAAATTATTTCTTTATAAGTACGAAAGTTGTATTAATTATTGCCGTATAATACTCCCTTAAATGGAAAAATCTATTTATTTCGTTCTTGGGTTTGGCTGTTGCGTTATAATTTTTTTTTATTTTATTTATTTATAAAAGAAAAGTATGTATGTGCAATTTATCCGTTAACTAGTTGCCATAACATAAGCTCTGTCTGGCGTGTGGTACCTACTGGGTTTAAAAATATCAAAAAAAGTAACACTTATTTTTAGAAAAAAGATTAACGTTATGGGTCAGATTGCTCTGTTAGGTTGGAGCTTAGTAAAAATTCTAAAAGTTAAAATTAACCAAAAATAATATGAAAGTGATACAACGTTCTGCGGTATCTAGTAACAATATAACAATCAAAATGTTTCTCAAAGTATATGTCATAACGATCAGACGTCACGAATTGAGTGAGGCTCCTAACTACAGCTGAGCCGTTGTAAAGAGTAATTTATTCACTGAATACATCAATCCATTAAGAACGGGCCTATTCAATATTGATTTAAGCATTTTCAACGTCATAAACAGACTAATTATTACGGCGGATTAATTTAAACAGGAATTTGTGCGATGATGCAAATATTTCGGCGGATAACCGGATTATCTATACCAATATAGTAAACAAGACTTTGTTACTTTGTTTGTTTGAAACCGTTTATGTATCTAAAGTTCTCATCACAATTCTAGGTTATATATGGAATGTTGCACAGTCTAAATAGCTCATTACCTTGGATTGTTATCCTTGGATATTAAATAGATCTTAGTATTTACTAGACAGAATGCCTACTTTTATTCAGTCATTTACTAACGAGAGAATTTTTGAGATACTAAATTCATACCTTATGACACAAAAAACAAGAAGAATATCTTAATCACTTACCTGTGTAGAGAGCAGTAAAGCTCTCGTATAATCGAAGGTGTAGGCGAACCAGGAGTCGTCGCTGGGCCCGCACAGAACCAGCAAATTGGTGATTCCCAGCAGAGGGATTAAAACTAGCAGAGCCTTCGTGGCTTTCCTGTATTGCTCCGTCTCTATCGTATTAGCAGACCTTAGCTTCGTAATGAGTACCTGCATTTTAATTAAAAAAAGATCTATTTTAGGACGGACAGTACACGGCTAATTATTTCCAACTAAACCCACACAAACTGTGTACCCCATTACCTACGCAGAATTTCATTGTTACTCTATAAAGCTCTATAAAGGAAATTCTTAACCTGTTGTTATTATAGGTATGTATCTCTTTAGAGGAAATTATTATCTATTACTTAAGAGAACCCAGAAATTATAATTGCTAATACCCAGTAAATAGGAAAAGAGCTGCTCGATAAGTTCCTTATACAAGTTCTAGGAAAATGTGGAATGAGTTCCTCAACAAACAGATCGATCCATCTAACCTCAGATAAATAATGGCGTTCAGAGTTCAAACCGCACCCTTTTTAAAAGAGGGTAAATGCAAGTACATACACATAGAAATGACGTTATTTCCTTAGGATTAAGTAAAAAATTTATATATGAAAAAGTTGCCATCTTTAAATAAATAAATACATGTTCCATGCGGTTCTAGTATATATCTTATTTAGTGTAACTATTCACATTATCCGACCTTTAAGACCAAGACAAATGATCGGGTTTTGTTTGATTTATGCCACATCTGATTTAGATTGCGGTGGAGCCCTACAAGCGTACTAATTGAATTAGGTGTTTCGGACTGCGGTGACAAACCAAAATACTGCAATATATTATGCACATAACATCGTACAGATAGTGTGGTTTTATAGTAGCTGTTTATAAAAAAACAAGGATATAGTTATAATTAAATGAAATAGTAAAGTGCTTTTGATTTCACCTCATTAAATTTTACATTGCATTTTGCGGTAATAAAGTATGATAAGGTTATTGTTAGAGAACAGGATATAAAACGGCTAATTTAAGGAGTAAATTGATTCTTTAAGAATATCTAGAAGAGGAGGGACAATTTCAAAAGTTGCGTAGTCATACTCACCCACATAATTCTAATTAGGAAAAATAAGTTGAGTGCGAGTCCAGCCAGGGCGGGCGCTTTGTGTATCCAGTCCACCTGGTGCTCGTGGATCCACGTGCACATGCGAGCTTCCCCCGCTATTGACAACTACGACAATATTTGTATATATATTTTATTAAAAACTTTTCGTATCCAGCAAACATTGCCGATTGAAGGGACTGCTGTTTGCTGTGTGACGTTTGAACTCGTTTCATTTATTTCTATCGGATCGAAACTGAGTAAATATACGTTATGTACTGTTTCTATGTTTTGCTCTTGTATAACGGACAATATATTTGATGGATAACATTGTTAACTGTTAAGGGATCGCTTTATTAGGAAAAGAAGCAATTAAGGAACTTTTTGTTTACGTGTACCGAAATATGTAGGTCGGTAAAAAGAGAAATTCAACTTTGTGGGAAGTAACTACAAAGTCCCGGGAGTCAACGCTTTCCGGAGAGATTGTTAGAAACTAATTATAACCCTTGTATTTGTTAAGAATGATAATCCTGTGAATGGAGCGTATTCAAGAATTGTACCTATTAAACTTTATTAATTATGGTATCTAGGAACTTTGAATTCCGTAGGCTTTGTGAATAACTGGTTGATAACCCTTATATTAAAATAGTTGTATTGTATAATATATTAATAGATATGATGTATCGCTCTTTAAATATGTCTTTATTTTTGTTAGGAAAACAAGTGAAAGGTCAGATATAATATAAGTTGTATTCCGCAGTTCACAGATCAGTTGTGATATGCCGAATGAATGAATTTTGATTTTATTGTTTAAAAATAAAGTATAAAAATCATAATACAGAAAAGACTAGAAATAGGAAGTCTCTTTAAAATGCAAAATAACTGCGCATTTTGATTTTTTTCTGTTTGTTCATTCTAAGA
Source organism: Eurema mandarina (assembly GCA_018238005.1). Classification (NCBI taxonomy): domain Eukaryota; kingdom Metazoa; phylum Arthropoda; class Insecta; order Lepidoptera; family Pieridae; genus Eurema; species Eurema mandarina. Next base: position 3,316 of record DWAJ01001468.1, on the reverse strand, counting down.
ACGTCTTACACAATGAGGATTCAAATACTTTGAGTACAAGAACGCTTAAAAAATGTATTATGTAAGTAAAACACTTTATGTAGCTTCGTAGCAGGTACGCTACGCACGCCTGCTCTACGCAATCGTGCGTAGCTCGGAATAAAGACATAGCCTGAATCGGCATCAATTTACACTACACCGACAGCATACATTTACTTTTTATAGTATAACTTCTTTTTAAAGTATTAGAAGTTTAAGTATTATAATTTTACATTAACTGCTACGAGAAAACCAAATTCCAGGAATTTCACTTGATGCCAAAAATATTTCCATAATGATATTGTGTTCAAATGCCAAGACATAATACTCTCATAATATTACGTCACATTTACATAACAATAACGCCTAAAAATACCAGATAAATTTTCTGTGAGATAAATTTATTTGTTTGTTACATTGACCCGAATAGTAGGATGTTCAAGTGAAACTTTGTTTATATTTTTCCTGTTTCTGAATGAAAACAAGAATTTCCGGGAAAGTACATTAGCATTTCAACGTTTGTATAATTTAGACTTATTTGAATTGTTTATTTAGGGCGACTCAAACTTTAGTCAGTTGGAATTATCTTGTGTGAATGACGTTGGTCCCTCGTTAGAAATCATAAACAGAATGAAAATGCTTTTGGATCATCGTTAATTAATGTTAAGCCCGGGGAAAATGTTTAACACGGCCATTAAGTTTGAGATTAATTTAATAATTTAGCGTAGAGATATCAAAAGTTTGATGTGGTTCGTGAAAATTGTTTTGCATCATACGCCAAGTGCGTCCTTGAATCGCGTTCTGAGCGTATATATTAACATATATACTTTTATCCGTTATATTTTTTTATAAAAAGTACCTTATTATACGAGTATATTAGTAGTTTGAGGTTTCGATTGCCATGATAAATTATAAATGTTTTATTTATTGAAAGAATAAGAGGCTAACTCGTGGGAAAATTTGGATTAACAGTTTGACTGAAAGAGAAACACTAAGCAATTTACACAATTGCTTCTTTTTTCTTTTATGCTTTTAAGGTTTAATGTAAGGTATAGACTAACGTAATCTAATTATTTTTTAATATAGTGAAAAATTGATGTTATCTATACTAATATTATAAAGAAGTAAAATTTGTGTGTTTGTTAAATTGTAAGGGGTAATCTCAGGATCTAATGAACCGATTTAAAAAATTCTTTAACCAATACAAAGCCACATTATTGCTGAGTGTCATAGGGTATATAAAAAATCGAAAAGGATAATTAACATTATGCCCAACGAAGTGGGCTCGGGTCAGCTAGTAGTAGTTGACTTAGACTGTACTGAACAGTTAGTATTATCACATCGGTAAAAGAGTTAATTAATGTTTATACAACTCACCCCATCAGGTCCTGTTGACGGAACCACAGTGACAAAACATCGCGCTATCACCCATATTGTAATAAAGATGGCCGGAGCTCCTACAAATGAAACATTTTAAATCAAAAAATGCCCTAAAATTCAGTTGTATACTATCCTAGTTTTTCAATTACACTTAGTGCGACATTTCGATCAATGTCAAATTAAAGAAAAACACACATGTAATAACACACATCCAGATGCACTACTTTTGACAGTTCTCGATATATAGATGAAGAAAGATGTAGTTGAAACATTCAACGTAATTCTGTAATCGAAAAACTAGGTATATATATCCATCCAAAATAAACATAACCTTTATTCATTAAAAAGGTTCTGTTTAAATCAACATTCATTTTAAACGAAATCACTTCTATGTTGAACGTTATATGTTCGTATTTAAACGTAATAATGGAATCAACGTTTCGATTCACGATAAACAGTAGAGATGAGGTAAATACGAGGATCGATCGGAGCTCGTGAATTAAATTGAGTCGCGGATGTGGTCTCGGCCGCGCGCGGTTTAATCACAGATGACGCTCGCTCGTGCAATGCCTACTGCATATTGCACATCGTGTTGACAAGCGACAAGTAGTACGAGTATGTGTAGGCTATAAGCCCATATAGAGAGATTATAAGGCTTATTTCAATGTAAATGATTGTTCAGTAATACCATGACGATTCAAAATTAGCTGTATGTAGCCCAATTGAATAAAATAGATTAGATTTTGACTTTAACTTTGACTTTGACTATGCCTTTGACGTTGACTTCGACTTTGAATTTGACTATTTAATAAGAGTAAGTCTCTGTTATTAAATAGACTATATTTTATTTGTATCATTTAAATAATAAGGGGCTCATCGAGCAGGACAAAGTTTATTTAAAGCATACGAAATAGGAAACCCTATACTTTATTAAAAAAAGTAGATGTGTGTTAATATGTGACTATATTTTATAAAACTTATACAACATGCAACAAATAATAAAATATTGTTAAAAAAAACATACTTCTTCAGCAAACTATTAATTGTTATACTGTGGTTAAAAAGACCCTCTTTAAGATACGTATGTAAAAATTTGCAATTGTCTCTTAAATTAATGAATATAAAGGAATTTTAAAGATCATTTTATTGCATAAAGTATGACTGTTGTGAATACATTATAACAGAAATAACAAGCTACTCACCCCAACCGATGGTCGTGTATACTTTCAGCTTTATATTCTCAGCTGTGAACGTTTCCACAACCAGCATGTATAAGTAAAGTCCTGTAGATAAATAATTTATTTTTTAAAGGGTAATAAAACATAAAAAATTATGTAGTAAGTGAATCAAAACGGAAAAGATTCAATTAAGTGATATTGACAAAAAATAATACCAATTCTAAATTTAATTTTATCATAATAATTACATCGATTAGAATTACTGATCAAATACTAATTAATAATAAAAGGTTCAATGTATATAACTTTACCTTCAACAAGCATCCAAAAAAAGTTAGTGAGGTAGAAATAGTGCATGAAGACCACGAGGACCATACACGACGTCTGGTCCGACTGCGCGTCGTTGGACCAGTTCTATAAAACAATGTTTTTTTTCTACAAACTACATATTTTTTTAGTTGTGTGGTGTTATGAATTTAGGTTATTTGGCTTCTGACTTTAACATCTTTGGAATGACCGTTGGTCCGTCTTTTTAAAACATTTTAACTCTTCAGATATTTATATAATATATTTTACTTTTTTTATTCCCTTATAAATAATGTCACAAAAGCAGTTTACCGGGGGTAGGTCTCTTTCGCAGGAGACCGACTGGGTGGGTACCCCCACAGTGCCAGACATTCTACCGCCTGAACAGTGATGTGAAAATGTCACTGTGCTCCGGTCTGAAGGGCACTGTAGCC
>DWAJ01001467.1:0-22141 GCA_018238005.1 Eurema mandarina | reverse complement strand
CCCTGCCCGGAGTTGGGCTTTATAGCAAAGTTCCGGGTAGCACTGCATTGGCTATGGGCTGGCGTTACTCTTACCATCAGGAGTGCGTCCAGCTCGTCTCCCCTCTTCATAGTATAAAAAAAAAAATGTCGGAGCATGATATAATATGAAATTTCGGCAATCACCTTAATTTTTTTATTTAAAATGAAAATACTTACTGGAATAATGTATAACGGCGTTATACATTATTCCAGTATATTATTAATTATTAATTAGTATATTATTTTCGGTTTAATTCACTACGTTACCCAAAATATGGAGGTAAAGAAATATCTTTGGATGTAGCTAAGCATTGTAGTTTTCCTGTTTTTGTGATAAATATTTAAAACTGTTATTGTTCTAGTATATTCTAAGCAGCTGCAAGCTTCTTACCATTTTCTTATTCCTTGTATTAAATATTTATCTTTGTACCGGTTTGTTTTCGTCGAAGCTTCAGGCAAATAATGTGTGTTGCCCGCTGGCAACTATATCATAATAACGTATTTTCTTTGAAATGGAGACTGATGTTCTAAGAATTATTTTAAATATGTATTATATTAATTAAGCAATAGCCTTTTTTGTATTTAAGAATATTGTTATGTTATTTATCATACGACTATAAAGATAACTATTTTCACAAGCGAACGCGAAACAGAAATAATAATGAAAAAAATACTCAATTTATTTTTAATTCGTTTACGTAACATTTTAGTTTAGGACCTTTGAAGGATTGCATTTGCGAACAGCAAGAATTGTCTACAATCAACAAACCCTTTATATACATACTATGATGAATTATCGATATAAAAATGCAGGAAGAATTTGGTTCATATTAAGGCCGTTGATAACCTGCCGATCTTGAAATGACACAACAAGCGTTGGCAATTTGCCAAATCACCCCTTCGCATACAGTCGCCGTCAATAATATCTATTCAGGGTTAGGCATTATGTCATACAAATGGGTTTGCGCTATTAACATAAAACTATTTTACATTTCAGATTTTCAATAAACAGGTTTAAGATGTAGAACGTACATTCTGTTATTAATAACGAGATTAGAAATAATGACGGAAACAGGAATGTTATTTTGTAAAGCAAAGCTTATATCGAGCTAAGGGCTGGTTTGTTTGCTTATAAACGTTTTTAGTTAAGATAATAGAGATTTTATATTATTATAATAAAAAAGATAATGTAGTAGACGTTTAATTTTTGGTCTGGTGGACATCGCACTCACATCAACATCAAGAATGGTAAGCACTTAAGCCAAGCTAAATTGTATGTATGTAGGAATACAGGATTTTCTTTATAAAAGAAAAATTTTGAAATCCGTCTATAATTGACGAAAATATCGATGATACATAAAACCTCAACCTCCTCCTTTTTTGAAGTCGGTTAAAAATGAAAAAAAAACACATTGTTTTAATAACGTGTTAAAATTTGTGATGTATTAACTTACAAGAGTGTACCTACTATTGGCGACAAACGAAATTATTATTATTTAACTTGGATAATTAATATTTGATGTGTATATTAAAAAAAACTTTACAATTTTCTTTAAATAAAAATATTAAATTTTAATTGAGGACGAGATATTATATAACACTTAAATTATAATGATGTAACATATAAAATTATGAATAATTTTATTTAATTAGAATTTCCTTATTTTATTAACGCGTTTTAATATGTAACCTATAAATTTGTTACTATGTATATTTCGTAAGAAATTCAATGGTAGTAATCACCTAGGGAAAACAAAAGATTCCTCAATACTGCGAAGTAAGATTTTTCTAAAGTAACACGGAAAAGCCGCCGCGTAAGGGTGTTCTCCAATTTCGATGGAAACCCTAACAACGCTGACAAATATATACGTGAACCCCAATTGTATCGACACAAACATACAAACGGATCGTGAGATTATGAATCTCAATGAGCCAGGATTCCAAAACATGCATTATTTATAACCATAACAAACACAGCCTGCGAGAAATTGTATATTTTTCCTGTTGACATCAGCTGGGCTAGTATGTAAATATTACCCAATAAACTTAAAAATATATTTTATAATATTAATAATTATTATAAAGGAATATTTTTTCAAGGCTCTGTTTAATTACTCCTTTATGTGTAATGTTTAATAATCGTTTAAGTTTTACTGCAGTATGGAACCTTAAAAATATCCATTGTTAATAATAGATAAAGATATATTTTTAAAGAATGGCCTTTATGGTGTATATATTCAATACTTTATACACTATAACCAATAAATTTATTTGAAGTACCGGAAGAAATAGGAAGTAACAGTCGTAGAATGTGAAGGAAATACATTAACGTAGATGGTACTTCAAGCCTTTATTTCAGTATTGAAAATACTTTCAATACATAACAATAAATTTAACAATCAAGATCCGCATTCAGAATAATTTGATACAATCGCGCACGAATGATTTACTACAAAAGACAATTCGCAATGTTAGGAACCGGCGCAATTGTTCAGCTTGAATCAGAATCATGAATATACATTTCGGTTTTATCGATGTTCCATTTTATGTGCGATTGCAAACTCGGAGATAAAACAAAATACGGTAAAACACAGGCGTCATCTGCTACGAACGCAATGTAGCCCCTTGAATTATTTAAGGGAAACGTGAATTGCTTAAAATACCTCAATGTTTTGCTGTTTAACACGCAAATAATATAAGCAAGATGGAGTTTTGGAGATTAGCATCTGTATTCGTGAGAATTACTGTCTATCAGAAAATTAGTTGTATAAATAACTAATTTTGTGATAAACAATAAAACATACGTATTTATCTACCTCTTATAAGACGGAATTATACTCAAAATCAAGGAACAACAAATTGTTTTTTATAAATAATCATAAAAGCATAAATGCTACTTTAGCAATCCATTATTCTCATCATCTCAAATAATCTCCTGGGATCCTGCAAAATTTCTTTGTAAAAGTCTTATCGCGGTACTACTTCGAATTGAAATTATCATTTTAATAAAATGTCTGTGAGTAATTGCTAGTACTTAATTAAACAGTTCCTTTACAGCGGTATCTCTTATTGGCATCATAAAAATCCATATTTACAAGAACAACTTTTGCAAGCGCTTCCTTTAACTGAGTTGTAAGTTGTCTAACTAATAACGAGTTAATTAATGTTTCACTTACGACTTTCAAAGTTCTGTTTTATTTATAAGTTCTTAAACTAGGTAAATAAAATTACATTTTTACGGTAAATAAGTTTTAAACTTTCTTCTTTTTTATCAAGCAAAAATTTAACGAAGGAGATGAAAAAATACGTTTGTGATAACAAAACGTAATAACGAAGAAAAGACTAATGGGGCGCAATGCGCTATCGCGTCGTTTCTCTCATAATCCACATTACCTTCAATTTATAAGATCCCTCATCTAGCCTCGTCGCCCTAATGACGTGTGAGCTTAAATTTCGCACACTCGTGATACTTTGGCTAAGCAAATAAAAGTTATCAAATGCCAGATTTGTTATAAACGGCTCGCATTGTGCGTGTTCAAACAAATCGAATTTAATAATGGCCGCTTTTAGGTTATTTAAACAGTTATGTAGCGAGATTTAAAATTGTGATCGCTTTTATTACAGTAACGCCGAGGTGAATTGGCTAAAATTCAACAACCGGAACGTTGTTTGTAGCAATAAGAGCCGCTATGAATGTTAACAAATTGTCAACAAATTCTTAAAAGATAAGGATAAATTCAGCGTTTTCCGTTGTTTAAGATATGAGCTTCTTGGTTCATAGAAAACACGGCGTTTTCATCGTATGATACATTTAGATAGGCCTATGGCAGTGAGGCACGTGTTATTCACTAACAATTTCCTCGTTTTATTCAAGCCTCTGTCAGGGCGAGTGAATTGTTGACGAGTAAATAGCAAGAACGGGTTGCTAGTGAGAAATTTGATATGGAATTCAAACCAAGAAACTTTCCCGTCCCACGGATCAAAGCTAGCCCAGTGCTTTGCTCTTGTGATCACTCTTCAAAACAGACACATTATTTAAAGTAAAGTGCTTAAGTTAAAATATGTATATATAATTTGATGGTGCTTGCTTATTAATTACACGTTATAAAAATAAGAATTAACTTTTTTCTATAAAATATACTGCTAACGTAATATGTGTACTAATCCATTTTTTAAATTTAAGTTAAATATTAGTGTTTAATAATATGTTATTTTCAAATTATTTCATTAATAATTATTTATATGTTTATTGGGAATAAATTAAATATGTTATACAACGTAAAAAGCTATTGTGTACTTCAAACAATATTACTACTCTATTGATATTATAAGCTACATACATTCCACATGATGGATTGTGACTCACCGATAAAAAACCAAACATAGGATTTTCCGTAGAGCTTGTGCTTGTAAACTTCACACAGCACTCTCCTCGCTGCTACGACATAGAACAGGCCTACGATGACCCTGGCGTCCTGCCGCCGAAGGTTGCGCACCGCGTCGCTCGGGTCCGATAGAAACGATTGTCGGGTCACGATTTCAATTCCAGTTTTCTTGCAGTGCGATTCTAAGTCCTCCACAGTCTGTGAAATGAACGGCGCTTAGTTTTTGTGGTGAAAGCAGAATTATATTGAAAGTGTGAATATTATTTTGTGGTAAAAACGTCTGAAAAATAAACTATACGGACTTGATCATTTAATATAAACTGCCACGTAATTAGAGTAGGCAATTATTATATGTAATTATTAAATTAACCACATTACGTATTTACGGATGCCTATTAAGACTTTTATAGCTGTAAGAAAACACAGTTTAAGTAAAAAGCCCCACAGAAATGTGGGCTAAATTGCAAACATAGTCCACAAAACAAGCTTAAGGTCAGGCTTAAATAGATGTTGACAGTAAACAGCGTTTTGGGTTTTGTGTAAACAAAACGAGTGTGCAAAAACGTTCCAAAACCACTTATGGGGAAAAACGGGAGGCGCTCTAATTACATTGAGGCCCGCGTGAAAGCCTTCAGCGCATTCATTGCGGCAAGTATACTGTATACCTAGCACTCGTTAACCTTATAAAAAGTTTCAGTGCATCCACCGGCAAATAGATTTTCACCCACGTCAGCGTAGAAAATTGGAGTTTGAAGCATATAAAGCCGACGGCTAGTTGCATTCGCGAACATACAAGGATGTATTTTCCCATTCATCGCCTGCGGTTCTGAATTCAATTACATATGTATATTTTCTTGTATAACAAAAGTTTTCCAGTCCTAGCTTGAATTATGAAAGCAATTTACTTGACTGATCTTGACATTCCTTTGTCTTGTTATAATATAACATTACGACTTGTTTCCCTTGAAGGCATTTACGTTATACAAGCACAGTTCGCCAATTACTATTTGAGGATATACAATTTACATATTATTCATTTTAGTAAATTGTATTGATTCAAGTTACATTTTAATCTACTTGTACGTGATGTATAAAAAATTAAATAAAAGATACTAAAAGAAGATAAGAATAAAGATACTACTCACTTTCATGTGTTACAAAACAATTAAACTCTAATTGAATAATATCAAATTTCAAGCTAATATAGTCTGTACGATCAATATTTAGTTCTAAATATTGAATTTTCAAGAAAGCAGTTTCAGCTGGCTTTGGTAAATTGAATTCGGAATGAGCTACTAAAATTTTACCCTTGACTTTTATTGTGAGGCTTCAATCAGAGCTACCACAGCTCCTCCATTGCAATTTACGAATCAGACCTTTTACGTAAAACATATCGTAAATTTTCAGGCGAGTCGCCTTTCTATGTTTGCTCTTAAATCTATAAAAAGGTTTCACCTGCATAATCACATAAACTACGAAATTAAAGTAAGGTATACTAGGAAAAACTAAATATAAGTGTTTTAAAATTGTATTGCTAAAAGTAATAAGTCGCTTTTATGTCTGAAAGACACGATTCCTATAATGCTAAAAATATTTGTGTTTAGTTCGACTAAAGCGAATGTCGTTGAATTATTGATAGATATTTAAAAATATATTTAGTCGATCAACCTACAAAGCGCTAGCGTGTCAAACCCCACTTGATGTTGAAATATCTAACCTCCAATCGAAATATATTATACTCGTACCTGTATATATACTGTGATCGTAAGGCACTTGTGCGACATTGACTATAAATTAAGTATGGGAATACATTATTCATTTATATTGTTAAAAAGCCTTTATAAAAATTTCTTCTTGGCTTATTGTTTCAATATTATCGTATTTAGTAATCTTCTATTTACCTAATATTTATTTAATAAAAGTATTTAGATTAGTTGTGTTCAATACCGTTGAAATTATGCCATTTGATTATGTGTGATCACTTTATAAGATTGCAGTGGTTAGCCGCTAGGGTTCCACTTTAGGCCACGCGCCCAGCGATCCTTATCAAACTATTATAGTCACGCACACGGCACACTATCCACATTGTCGTACTCCAATTTAATCACTCTCTTATCATTATTAAGCAATCCACAGGTTGGGTTGTCGAAACTAACGTAATGCTTTGATAAGCCGTGGGAACACAGGAGTTTATAACTATCGCTGAGGCACGTTTATCTTTATTGAAGCGATCCTATTTCTGTTGTGTCTTCGATTGTGCTATCAAAGACAAATGGTGTGGAAGTTTATACATATAGGTCCTCAATAGGATAGCTCCTCGGATATAAGGTATAATAGCTATATATTGAGATTTTGTATCAGAATAATCGTTTCAATCAAATTCATTGTCGTTATGATTCTTAGGAACAATCTATGTTCTGCGAAGGTGCATGCAGGTAGAAGTTAGGCATAATCCAATACCCTTGCGTCGAACTCTTTGGGTATCCCATGTGGATTTCCCCGCTAAAGAAAAAAACCACTATGCTGTAATAGTTCTAAAAACTTAGGTCGAACATAGACTTACTGATATAAAGACTTCTTCGGCCTGTTGTAAGATGGCGATGCGCGACCATCCGAACTTCTGCATAAGTTTGATTCGTGTCGGGTTGTGCACCGTGGCGGAGGGGTGGGTCCGGAACAGCGTCGGGAAGCGCGCCCGGTCCGATAGCGCCGGAGATGACGCGCCGTAACACAACTATTAGTACATCATATTTGTCATATCAATACGTTATATCATTCAGTTCTTTTGTTTGTTATTTTTATTTTATTTTATATACATAAGTGTCAAGAAAATGATAAAAGAGTAGGATTGGTCTAATTGACAGTTTAAATAGATATATAAAAAGAATTTATAAATATATTTATAAAGAAAGTTATAAATGTATAATTTTGTCATATCATATATTCGTAAGTAGACAAATGTAATATATTATTCTTTACAAAAAGCAATATTCTAAAAGCAATATTATTCGCCTGAAAATATTCATTTATTTTATAAATACGTACCACCATGAGGTTCCACATTTTAGCGGCTTCAGCTACAGTTGTACACACAGTGGAACAACCGGCTAACAATAACAATTTCTGCGGAGGGTTGTACAGCAAATTGTACATCACACTGGCTCCGAGCCCCGGTTCACACTATTGGGAAAAGGAAATTGCTTGCATTAAGATGTCATTTCCTTTGAGCCATTACATTTTGTTGTTATTATCCTGAGAACGATTTCATAAAATCGACTATTGTACGTTTGCTAAATCATAAAACAATAACACCACGAACATAAATACACATTAATGGCTCAGTTATAATCATTGTTATTGCAGATTGCTAATGAAATTTTCATATTCAGGTTGTCGACAAGCAATATTATGAAAATATTGTTGTTAGGGGTGCGACCTCTAATTTGAATAAAGGTTCTACAGAGATCGATAACTCTATCAAACTTGACGATCGAATCGATCGTATTCTCCAACGAGGATGCAAAATGCAACGTTCTTTATTCCTGAATTGATATCTACGGAAATCGCTTTTAGTCGATTTGCAAATTCTATCCAATAAAAATTTTCTTCAGTGAACCGTTCATAAATTTTCAATAATTGAATCGAACGTCAGGCTCACTCGTACTTTAATGTCGTGCGAAAAGCTGCGAATGTAGATTTTTATAGAGGGTTTAATGCTTTAATTTCCAACCTTTTTAATAATTACCGGGATTTCTGCTTCAAGGTACGGTCGGATTAACAAACCTAATGGATCAGGTTTAGCACTCGAGTGAAGCGACAAGGTGATGAGCATTTCGTTGATTGAAAGTGTAATTTGGGATGTAGGCTGGGCGGCACGGGAGACTTTAATTTGAGGCTAAAATCTCAAGTAAGGAGTGTTCATGCAAAACGAAAGAGTTATATTTACTTACTTTTTTCTCTAAATATTTACTTATAAAGAACAATCATAAATTTACGAATTATTTACGTTTGAATGTTGAATTATTTGTCGTATTATTTACTTATACATACCTTACTGTCGTTGCTATGAAGACGCAGTTTAAAGCCGAACAACAAATCAGATCTCGCGTTGACATCAGCCAATGCTAATTCCGCTGCCGGCTTGCAGGCTTGCCCGCCTTGCCAGCCACCTTCGCCTTCCATAGGAAAAATTCCACCTATGTGCAGGTCGTCGTCACGTTTCCCATCAGAAAAAGGGAACACGCTTAACAGCAGTACTAATATCGCCCACCGCGAAGCCCCGCGACTGCGTGCCGCGCACACAGTACTCTTGGCAACAACGAATAATTGCACTAATGCTTTCACTAACCATCTAAAATCGAAATATAACATACTAGTTCGTAATTTAACATTCACAGCCGCTTTTAACTTAACTAGCGGACGCTTTGGAAAATTAAAGTTCACGCATATTCGCGGTAGGGAGATATTTCGTAAATAAGCACATAGCAAGAATAGATATAGCCTAATAAGCGTGGATTTTTTTATGAAATCTAGTGTCGAGGGCGGGTTTAGTGGCGCGAGGTGCCGCCTGGGCCCCGCCGGCGGCTCGCGGCCCCCGGCGCCCAGGGTCATCGCTCGCGGCGGGGACATGCTGTCATTGTTCGCCTTTCTCATTTTCCATCCTCTGTCCTGTAACAAAAGATGCTCTTTTAACATATTATATTGACCACATTCTAAATTTTGGCCTGAATTTGACAAACATCGTCGCTTAAAATTTTAGAAGGCAGAAATTTTCGGTCCAGTATTTACCTTAAGTAGAATCGAATATTTTACGACAGTTCGCCAATCTTCAATACGTTTATACTTAATTAAAAAGTTTAATTTGAATGGAATACTTTAAATACATAGTAGATATACAACAGAAATAGTTTTCTCATAAAGAAAGCATTAGGATTTAGTTTAAAGCCGGGCTTTAAAATTGCAAGCTATGCTAGACCATTTAAGCCGTATGCTTAAGTCCGTCTATTGTTTGAGTGAACAATCATTAGCATTCATCGATAAAATCTATCGTCACCAAGTCCCAGTTCTATTTTCGCTGGCAACTCCGATTTATTGTCTTACTTTGGCTATACTTTAGTTTAATTGATTTGGATAAAGTGTTATTTTAATTAGGTTTTAGATCACAAATTATATGTATTGTATGAACATTTTTGGTTACGTGCTCAAACAATTCTTTTTATAACATCCCATACATTTATTATGGCTGTTAGAGCTGTTAAAGAAGTACGTTTAGTGCAAAGCTTTATCGCTAATTTTGGTTACACTTATTCCTTCCTTCTGCTGAATAAATGCTTGCTCTGATAGTGTTAATATCTTTACAATAGTAGCATTTATAATATACTAGCTGTAGCCCGCGACTCCGTCCGCGTTTACTTTCATAAAAAATGTATTCCCCTGGAAAATGGATAAAATCCTATGTCCTTCTCCTGGTTCTATCCTATACTCCCACCAATTTTCAGCCAAATCAGTTGAGCCGTTATCGAGTTATAAATGGTGTAACTAACACGACTTTTTTTATATATTATATAGAAAGGTAAATCAAAGGGGGAAAATTCTCGAGCAACAGCTAGTATAGTATCAAGACGTTATGATAGTGTTTCATAAGCACTAGCTATTAATCTAACAAACCGTTACAAAGATACCCTCTGTTAACAAAGTTATCAATCAATACCGAGTGTCTCATCTTCGTGTGTCATTTTATATTAGTTGCCCGACCATCGCATTCAACTTGATCCCCAGCCATTTTGATTTATGGCTTCCTTTCTTCCTTTTAAGGAAGTTGTAGACCGCGTCATAGCTGCGAAAGGGATGAAATAATGTGCCATTAAGAAGTTTTCCCATTCCCGTAATTTCCACTTAAATTAACTTGATAACAGCTAAAGCAAACTTTTAATTACCAAGTTATTATACAGATTATTCATAATATGTACAGAATTCATTTAAGGATTACTTTAAATATTTTTGCAGGTCTATATAATTTTACGCATTTTACGTCTTGATGTAAAAAAAAGAAATGAATAAGGATAACGTTTGGATGCAAATAAAAGCTACAAAAAATTATCTTTGGTTATATTAGAAATTCTTAATAATCATAAAGCGAATTGCATAAAGATCAAGAATATCAACTAGCTGACTTTAAGTTTAACGTAACTGTAATCTTCTATCTTCTATATCTATATATAAACAAAAATGAATTGCTGTTCGTTAGTCTCGCTAAAACTCGAGAACAGCTGAATGGATTTATCTTATCTTGGTCTTGAAATGTTCGTGGAGGTCTAGGGAAGGTTTAAAAGGTGAGAAAAAATAGAATGATACAACTATAATAAAGATATTATTCTATTTCTCATACAATCGTTTAAGAGTAGATTATAGATATTATTACCGCTGCACAAAGTTCAAATTCAATCATATCTATCAAAATAGTAATTGCGTAAGATTTGATATCGCGTACCTAATATAAAAGCGTTCTTATCATTTACACGTTGTAATATGCCCGTGCGGTTCCGGGGCAAGCTGCTAGTGCATAATAATTATAGCTACGGTACTTAAAAGGCTGTTTCTGTTATAAATTTCTATGATATTAACCATAAAAACCGTTTAACGGTAAAGTGACAAAGATAGCGAAATAATTTTGACATTGATAAAATTGATTTTACCTCGTCTCATTTCAGTCGGCAGTTGGGCATTAAATTCTCATCCTATTTACATACCTGTTGATAAATTCAATTCCCATTTTGTCACCGTTCGTTTTGATTTTAATTGCATTTCAAAGATTTGTAGTAGAAGATTCGTAGCGAATTTGTAAGTCACACTGTTTCCGTTAACTCCTATTTACTCCTAATACATTCTGTCCAATTTTTAATTACGTTAAAACTAACTTAGAAAGAAGGACAAACATAGGATATCACAAACATTTTTAATGTGCCTACTTTTTGTTTATTTTCATTAAAACAACGTATCGGTTAAAATTCTGTAAAATATTTACTTTCTTCAAATACCCACAAATTGGGTCATGCATTTTTATCTTATTGAATAATAACTGTCATTTTTTACGTGAATAATTCGTTTGATGAAGTTATTTATGGCTTAATTATTGGAATATATAGTATTATTGGTTTTTTATTTTCAATAAAATAAATTATGTTATTATAATGTTTTGATTTCTTTCCCCGTATCACCTAGAACTTCATACCTAATATTTTTCTTAACTACGTCTAAAGAGCATTTGTACCATTAATGCTAGTCTATCATAATAACAATTTTTCATTATATTTCATAAAACATACAAATCTTTGTCGGATTTACGTAAATAGATCGTTAAAATGAGCGGTCCGACCTCGTTGCTATTTAAAGTGAGACTATTTGGTATTTGTGGTTATTGTAGTTTCTATTCTCTTATCTTAATGTCAAAAGCTAAGTTTACCGCAAACAACTACGGAAATACATTAATAGACTAATGCAAAATACATATTTTAAAATATTTCTAACATATTTTAAAATACATATCTCATTTTTGCAACAATATTATAGCACTTTCTAGTAAATTGACGATATGCGACTAGTTATTCAAATAGGGACTATTCAAAGTTCTTTTCAGTAGATGCTAATGCAATCAAGCCGACTATTAAGGCAATTTTCAAGGAAATCATATAAACGCCCCATTTTTCCTTGTGCTTGAATCCATGTCACGTTTCATGTTATAATTATTTCCATTGTCGCGATATGAAATGCTTTTACGTCTATATATAATAGAACATACACGATAATCCCAATATTATATTAAATATGAACCATGAAGGTTTAAAGATAGATTTAAAAATAAATAATAAATAATAACTGGCCATTAATAACACAATAAAAAATATTAATTTATGAACGTATTAGTTATAAATGTACAATTTTGTACCGTCACTCATAATGTAATTACTCGTTTAATTATCAAAAGGGTAATTGAATGAAATAGGTATCCAAAACTTTAATTTGAGGTGAGATCTAACCACGGATCACGCTTCCCACCAAAGTGTGTTGTGGTTGCCGGCTGCAACCTCGAGATAATACATACTTCGTAGGATTGCTGAATAATAGATAGGTAAGCGAAAATGGTAACTCTCTCAACGCTCGCTAAATTAAACCCAACTCAAACTTAACGTCGTTATACGTCATATGTAGATAGTCTTCTATGTGTATAACACTGGATAAGATTTTATAATATTGTATAAGTGTATTACGTATTCCGGTAAATTTATACTTTTCTAGCGATTCGCTCTGGCTTCCTTCGTCTACATTATGTCCAAAAACTTGAATCCTTACTATGTATGTAAAAATGTTAAGAAGTTAGGACGCTTTCTTCTCTATAACTTTTTATCAACAGTGTCGTATTCTTGTTATCGTTATAACTCTCTTAGTGGATTTGTGATATTAGTTTGAATTATTGGGCTACTTTATGAAATATTTAATTAATATGTATACATATAGCCATAACCATAAGTACTCGCTAGAATGAATGAAGTAGGAATACGAAACGTCCTCGAAAGTTAACAGATTTTGTTGTTCTAAAGTAAGTAACTCGTGTTTAGTTTAAGAATAGCGTGCATCAACATATAATTTAATTATCTTGTTAGCAAAGTTTTCTAACTCACAGTAGGTACAAGCTTTAAACAATTTTGTTTATACTTCAGAGTTGCACGTTGCTTAACGAAGAGCTCGCGTAGTAAATTTATTTTTTATTTACATTGTAATAAAAAAAATTTTATCTATGATGATGCATACTTAATATAATAAATTCAAAAGTGATTTTGGCTCCTCTTAGAAGCATAGGACATTGAGTTGATTTTATTGAAATTTACTATCGTAATAAACATTTCATAAAAACGAATGGTTTAAATAGCTTGGACGAATGAGTATAAATAGCTTGGATGAAGCCGCGAGCCTCACAACTAAAGAATAATAATATAGTATAGCTGAGTTTATAAAGATAAAGATGTAATATCCACTGACTGCTGATTATTTCGTTTCCACATATCTCAATTAAAACGATCAGGCAATAGAAAATATGTTGTTCAATTCATCAAACAAAGTACTGCAACGCGCATATAAATAATATAATTCAAAGACGGAACGGTGAGATCGTAAGATATACAAAGAGAATAGCCAAAACAAATAAGAGTAACAGAGTAAACGAGCGACGCTGTTGGATAACGTTCTGTAATGCTATGTCAACATATTTTTGTCCGACTCTGCATTTGAGACTTTACAGACTAGGAACTTGTTTACGCGAATCTCTTTGATATTTTATTACACATTTGCTCATTCTCGGCCGGCGATGTTGGCAAGAACGCAGTAACATCTTAGTTTTAATTCCATTACCAGGTTTCGATTATACGTAAATATTACACGTAGAATACAAACTAAGCACCTAGGATTGGTTGAACTTCAATTTTGATTAAAATGAGCTAAGAGTTGAGTCTAAGTTTCAGTGGAATAGTTTATATTTTGTGTAGAGCAAAGCCTCAAGTCGACGCAGCGTAATAAGCACTAATTACTTATGCATGAAATATAAATGTTGTTTGAAAATACCCTCATCATTGTATAAGTCACCTGCCTCAGAAGTTTGATTGCGCTCATTTAACTTGAAGAAGTTTCTCGAATTCTATATCAGCTAAGGAGGTTTACCGACGCGAGATGGGGTTCATCTAACGAGAGACGCATGCTGCTTAAGTATTAATCTTATATCACTAAGATATAATATTTAAGGGCTCTTTCATATAATATTGAAGAGTACTCAAAGAGGTTTAATATCCTTTACATAGGATCAGAATTATTTCGTTATTAATGAAGATCTACCACATTGAATGTGTAAAGGTGCCACTATAGCTTGTGTATATTGATACAACATTAATTTATACACAGCCTTTAGGTATAAATATGCTTTTGATGATAAAAACTTTTAATTTAAAGACGCAATATTTTAAGTCAGTCTCATTAATGCCCACGGTTTTAATATTACTAGGACTATCATCCATCACTTTTCTCAAACGTGTATCATTTTAATAGAAAAACAAAAACTTTTAATATTTCTTTAAATAACATTCTAAAATGAAAATAAGTATGGATGTACATATAAAATAGGTATTTATTTACAAAGCACGTTTCCCGTAATGACACATAAAGTACACAAACTAAGTGGCTGTTTGTTCCGATGGGCGTTAAAAGGAAAAGCAATTAGCTTGAATGCACATAATAAAATTGTAAAATGTATTCAACACATTTGCATAGGCAGTAACGAAAGGCGGATATCCGAGGGTCCGTCGTACTCGCCGTTAGCTAAAGTTTCCGCAAACGGTTTCTGATAACATCGTTTGGTATGAATTATTCCATTCAATGAAATTCAATCAATTTCGAATGTTGGAATGAATAAGAAATTGTGCAGTACAGTGTCAGTTTCAGAATTGAATCATTTGACGGGCAGACAGAATTCCCAAATCAAGCATAGATATGTTAATAAGGCATCTAAGAGAGAGAATATTAGCGAATCAAATAGATATTAGATACATAATATATAAAAATGTTTTCAAATTAGTGAGTTCATATGTGAATTGTATATATGACTTTAATTTAAAATTAAATTAATCTTCAAACCTCGTAGGTACGTAATGTCTTTACTGCGTACTGCATCTTTGGATTTCAATCAATAATTATTAATCATTTACCTGGTAAGGGGCACTAGGGTTAGGGAAGAATTTTACTCTAAAAATATAATATAGGTATCAATGGTACACGAAGATAATGCGCAAGAAATAAGAAAAAATCTTATGGAGCCTAAACCTTTTTAAATATTATATCAAATTGATATTAAATAATAGCGAACCAGGTAGAAATAATGTCATACTAAAAACAACAAGTATGGTTCTTTTGGGCTGAAAGGAACCTTAAAAATTGTATAGCAATATTATAATATTCATGAATGCTTCATTTTTATCTCTTCGAAGTCACTTTGCATGTCTTAACGGGATTTAGGTGTGGCATCGTTGAAGACGACAGGAAATTTGATTTCACGGCACTCTCGATATCCAACGTAACGCGGTTGAGAGCAGTTAAAATTAAACCCTTAGATTTGGGAGACTTGTATAGTTAAACTTAGCGAAAGTTTTCAAACTATGTTTCTCGTATTGTATATTTGTATACGAACATCCTTGCTATTTCAATTGGCGCAGAACAATTTGTAGAAACTGTCTAATTAACCTGCCTATTCCAAGATTTATGAGCGACCCTTGGACGTCTCGCAGTAATTTCGAAGAGCCTTTATTGACTGTGGTGATTCAAATAAATCACCGCCAGTTAGAGTGCCTATTTAAGAAGTAACTGGTGAACATGAACTAAATGATATATATCTAAATCGTATATAGTATTAAAGATAGGTTGATCATCTTATGAATAATTATCCTATAAAAGATAATAAAGGATGAAATTTGTTGCTCAAATAATTAATATTCCCAAGGCTGCTTCAGGAATGTGTCCTTGTGAGAAATGATAGACGGTAATTTTTTTTAATGCTCGACTTTTAATATTTTGTAGTTAGTAAATCCGTAGCTACTAAAATGATTACTTTTATCATTTGAACATTTAAATGATAATTCTTATTAGCTATTTAGCTATTTATTGTCATCATAATTATTCCACAATAACAAACAGTAAACAATAATACTAAATGATATGATTATTCTTATTAGGTTAACAATTTACCGAATTTCACGTACCTATTTAAAAATATACTTAACAGACGGTAAACTCGGAATCTGAAGACTAACTTTGCCTAAAACAATAACGTTAATTTGATAAACATGAATATAACAATTCAGACAGACGTAAGTTAAACAAACGTAAGTATTTCCAAGTTAAAATCAATTACATTGAAGCGTTTGTGTTAACTTCGGTAAGCTTTGCAATATTGGTACACGTGGCAAACTAATTTGGCACAAGATCAAATACAGGGGGTATCGAAGTAAAAATCCTTATTATCTTAAGTGTTGGCGGAAAACATACCTATATATTACAATTGTTACGTAGCAATATTTGTCCAAAGATGTCTCCCATTACTTCGTTTATTGTTCTATTTTAGGTTATGGGTAATAATATTACCGTAGACCTTTACTTTTCTTATTAAGAACAGAAAGCTAGGCAAAATATGTGTATTACTCTCGGAAAATATACCTATTGAAAATAAATCCTTATCGAAAGTAGTAAACATTATTTAGGTCATAAAACAGGCTGCTTTCGAATCAAATAAATCTAAGATTTGATTTACTAGATAAATATTGAGTTTTATTCAACATGGGAAATCTTCGTTAATTTTGTCAGAGTCAAGAAAATAGAGCAACAATCTGCAATAAAATAAAACAACCCCAGCGCTTAACGTAACAAGAATAAGTATAGAACCAGTCGACGTAACCATTTAATTATATTATCAAACATTGGATGTGCTTGATGTTGTAACGATTCCCTAAGGATAATCTATTCGTGTCTAATTCATTAAGATGCCTGAACTGAAAGTGATAATCAATGTATCAATTTATTAACTTTAAGTCAAAACATTTAGCTATACTATGTCTGTGACTGATTAGAAAGCATCGGTCAAGTCAATATACTATTATAAGCCATCGCGACATCCCTCATCATAGGTAAGGCAGTATGTAATGCGGCACTACCTCTAATCATTAAATTAATGCGACATTACAGTATATTGCAACCAATATCCATAATTTACCTTGCTATGTAGTATGGTAATAATGTACT
Organism: Eurema mandarina; assembly: GCA_018238005.1. NCBI lineage: Eukaryota > Metazoa > Arthropoda > Insecta > Lepidoptera > Pieridae > Eurema > Eurema mandarina. The sequence goes on along the minus strand of DWAJ01001467.1, from coordinate 4,905 downwards.
TAGTTTATATGAAATTTCCTATCAGTATTCTTATACAACTAAAATGGTGGTCATGGCTCATAATTTTATTTCTATAGAAAATGAAAATAAAGAGCGAAAAATGATTTTATTTTAACAAGAGATATTCAATACCCTGAACAATAGCAACGAAGCCTATAATATGTCAACCTTAAAACAATATCGGTAGCATCGTTAAGATTCTCGTTTAGTTTTTCTTTTACAAACTGTTTTCTTTGAAAATACTTAATAGTTTTAATAAAATGAACGTTGCTCTACGTTAAAATGCACTGTGTAGACAATATAGTTCTTTAGTTGGTGTTTTAACAGAAATGAAACATTTTAGAGAAATTATGTGACATTTTTAGTGTATTAAGTAATTACAATTACGAGTATACTTTTAGAGTCATTATTATCAGTATTGTGATGATTTTTTTGTAGGTAAGAGAGAAAATCTGTGGTTCGCTGTATCCCAACGGTTGGGGAAGTGGGGCGTATCATTCTACAGCATACAAAGTAGCGTTGCGTACACCCATATACGTTGGGATCAAAGTTCATGCCAGGACACTCTCGGATGTGAACACATAAGCCCCCGCGAGCCCAGCACGTTGATTTTCCCGTTCCTTCAATCAATATCATTCATATATTATAGTACAGTCTTTATAACATTACAAATAATGACTATATGGTGTACAATTTCTTAACAATTTAAAGTCAAAGTCAAATATATCTTTATTTAACGAGGATACATATCTATAGTCACACTTTTAGTCCAAGAAAATAGAGTTTTAAATGCGAATTCTAGATAAAACTTGAATTTTTGATATAATGTACTTTGAAAGATCTGTAAACGAATAGTGAGTCTTTTTTAAATTCATCCACGCGAACTTGTGGTATCAAACGCATAAAAGGACTTGATTGTATAAAGTCTTGAAGTAACGTTAAAAAACTGTTATCATACCTTGATAACAGTTTTTTATTTCTTAACATAAAAAGTACTATCTAAGTTATACTTTGGATTTTTATTTCTTGATGAAATTGAATTTTAAAGTAAAAAACAAAACTGGACTTAACTAGCTCTAGATATATAAAATAAATTGATATCTGTCTTTTCTTACGTTTAAAAAGATTATAAACTATTTCTAATCTTAGTTGAAATTATTTAAATTGATAATATTGAAATGGATAAAAGAACTATTTATGAACTTCCTTATTGGTATAAAATAGAATATAGTAATAAATAGGACTAACCTAAATGTGGTTTACTGTTTAAGCCCGGCTTAAAAACATCTGTGTATTTTGTTATGACTGAGGGTTTATTAAAATCAAAAAGCACTTGTTCAGTTTCCGTTAACCACATTATTAAACATATTTCTAAACATAACCACGTCCTAGAAATTCTCGTGTTTATGTAAGGTAATAACTGTTAGCAATCTGAGTAATGAAAATTAAAAAATAAAAATTAATCGTTTTTAATTCAAACGCTTAAAAATTTAATTTAACTTGTAGCTACAGTTATAGCATTTGAGTCTCTCTCATTGTGAGTCTCCATCGTTATAATATAAGAAATCATGCTTCACCATAACAGCCGCTGGAGGTGTTTTGGTGGACTGGGGTTTTCTCTTCTTTTTATTCTCTTTCTTGTTTGATACAATAACAATGCCCTGTCCACCGAAGTCAGTTTTAGGGCTCCACGGGAACGCTAAATTACTGATTCCTTTATCTCTCATGTCACGGACTTTGTAACGATTCCAAACGAAGCAGCATACATTCAGTCTGTTTTTGCAACCCGGCACTTCAGTGAGGCGTCGGTCGATCGGGCACAAATTGTAATTAATGCAAATACCTCCTGTTGACCAACACGGTGTCGATAACAAGGACCCTGAGGGAACCAAAGCGAGCATTGTTTAGAATGTACACGAGCAAAATGTTGGTAGTAACATGATAGACGTAGATGACTGTAGAATTTTGACAACTGCTTGGTACAGAGGTAACGCCAGAGGTTGTGGGTTTGGCTGGTAATTTACATTTGTATCTTGGTGTTCCTATATATGTATTCGAAAGAAAAGCATGTATGTGTATGTAATTTATTCATTATCTTGTTACTATAACACAACGTGTTAGAAGCATCATACGGTATTAATAATTAATAATATACGTGGAAGTATAAGCTTCCACGTAAATTGTAAATGCACCAGAATACTTACGGCGTGCGGATGTAAGTGAAGATAGAGCGGAGTGGTAAGCCAGCAGCTCAGCGCGCAGATCCTCGTACTCCTCGTCGACGGGCAGGTCTAAGTTTGCATCATTTCTCAACGACGACACAAGACTCGAGCCCAAGTCGCTGTCACTCTCGTAATCATCCTTATCTTTCGCGGCGCACTCGAATCCCACATATAAAATAATGAACACGAAAAACGAGTTCATTTCTTACTGCATTGCCGATAAAAGTATGGCTTTTCCGCGTTTTTACGACTTTACTCAACGTTTTTATATTGAAAATGCATAAATTTCAACGATAAGCTGATGCTGTGCCACCCGTCAATGGCTATGTTGAATAAATAGTGGATATTTGTGTGTGGAAATATAAGCGTATTGGGCATTTCACAATTAAAAAATATATATCGACATTCCAAATTGATTTAGGTTATTGAATTGGAAATTTACAATTTTGTGCAAATTAATTTTAATTGCCAATAATTCCACAACAACTGTTAAAATATCTTCGAAATATTTCCAATTCCGAATTTGCTACAAGAGTCAAATATTTTGATATTTTAAATTGTCTAACATTAAATAGTGGAACTTGTTGACTTAAAGGTTGTGTAAAGTTATTAATTTAATCTACATTTTCATATTATTATCAGCAACCAATTTTTAATTATGATTTAAATGAAATTTATGGGTACTGGAAATAATACTTTTTATCACACTCATCATATTTTTGATTCAAAATTAAGTAATTATTAATCGAATTAGATTGTTTGCCCTCGTGTGGCACATAGCTTTGCATTTGTTCATGATTTACCGTGATAGCTTACCAGGTCTAGCCTCTTGCCCAGTTGCTAGATATCATGAAAATAAATATAATATAGAAAAACTATCACATGTTATTGAATAACCTACGTAAATAAAACAAAGGTCGTTACAAATAGAACAATACAACCACTATGTACTTAAAGCAAACAGTTTTTAATTTACCACAAAGGGTAGGAAATCCTAAAGTAGAGCTACACACGTCACCTCGGTGAATTATTGAGTTCGTTCAGGAATCAATCAACTCGACTGTGTCGATCGCTACATTCTGTTTCTATAGGCTTTTTGCGAGCGCACCGTTCTAACAGGATTGGACCCTTTGACGTGAATAACCAATTCCTACGGTATGCCTTTTTAATAAACTAGCTGAATTTTTATCTCTATTAAGCAAGTAAGAGTGTATTAGCTATATCTGAACGATCTTCTTATTAAAAAATTTCATTAAAATACAAAAACAAAACTGAAGGAAATGAAATCACAAAACAAACTCAATTGCTCAAAACCGTTCGGCGTCATAGCTTTTGTAAAATGAAACAAAGGAGTTCGTAATTTAGAAACTCACTAGAATTCGTTTAAACTTTCAAGGAAGCCAACGAAATCTACTAACAGAACACATAAAACCTAAACCTTATTTACATTACGTAATATATTCTTGAATTAAAATATTTTCATGTCTGAAAAAAACAACGATAAGTTGTAATACTTCGTTGTCTTCAACAATATTGTATTTATGTCAACATTGTGTAACCTTTGAGTGACCTCTGAGTTCTAATTGGGCTTTAATGAAGGAAGTCTTTCCGTTTTCAGAGAAAAACAATATACCAGTCACATATAAAGATCTTTAATGTGTATTGTTGATCATTGTGAAGACACTGTTAGATAACAAGATTAATTGACACATTTTATGATATTAAAATTCTATAGGTAATGTTATATATAAAATTCTGTCACGGTGTTTGTCCTCTTCTCCGAAATGGCTTGACCGATTTTTGTGAAATTTGGTGTATATATACCCGTTAGGTCTGAGAATCGGACAACATCTATTTTTCATCCCCCTAAATGTTTAGGGTGGTCCACCCCTAATTTTTTTATTTTATTTTTTCGCGTCGCGTCGGACCAGCTAGTTAATTATAAAATATTTCAAATTTTAGTACAATTACAGTCGACTATAAAAGTATAATAACAAATTAAAGAACACAAAATTTATTAACACAATATTCTGTAAATGCGTGTCGTGACATGAGAACAAAATAACCTTATCATATTAAATAAATAAAACTTATAATGTTTTAGAATCACGATGGTTTGTCATTTTAGATTTGTAAATATACTTTTGTAGTTGACTGTACCTAGATATAATAAAGTATGTAGTGTATCTAGTCTAACATTATTAAGTTGTTCCATCTATGAAGTTATGTTGTTATTGAATATTTTACATCAACGACTACAAATTTACTATGAAAATAGCACGAAGTTTTACGCCATAAGGAAAATACTTGTGATTCTTGCGATATATTACTTTAACATTGTTTAGTGGAAAGAACCGAACTATTTTGGCACTAAATCAAAATTGTTCAAGTGTAAAATTGATAAATACGAATGCTGAAACTTGAATTTATTATTTTATTTGTTACTGAATCGAATATATCAGGGGGCACGGCAGTGCCCCCACCAAGTCGAGCAAAAAAGCGGCACGGCCGTACCATCCTTTTCTCGAAGCAACTCAGGCCATTTTCGACCCCCTATAACTTCGTTGTGGATAAAACTAGAAAGCTGAATTTTCATTAACCATGCAGGCATTATAAGTACACGCTATATTTAAAATTTCATTCAATTTGAACCAGTAGTTTAAGAATTACAACGGGTCAAAGT
>DWAJ01001466.1:0-22142 GCA_018238005.1 Eurema mandarina | reverse complement strand
TTCTTGACTCTATACTATATTTTCTTCTCTTTATGTTAAGTTTTTTTTTTCATTGAACTTAAAACAAGAAATATAAAAACATATGAATCACTTAAAAACTTTTTAGGCAAATCAGTGATTGATAAAGTCTACACATACACATACAATTACTACGATATTATATATTTACTAGCTGTTGCTCGCGACTTCGTCCCCGTCGGATCTATTTCTATTATTATGTTATAGTGAGTCAATCTTAGAAGATAGACATATACTGTCGCGGACTTTTTTTTAGATCATTTAAATAGGAATAAATCTTTCATACATATTTTTTTGGTATCTTGAACCGTTTTCGCAGCGCACGCAAAGGAAGCCCTCAAAGATGAATAATTTTCCCCGTTTCTTCCACATTTGCCATTATATCGTCGCTCCCATAAATAAATATATTTATTTAATTCGAACCAGTAGTTCCTGAGATTAGCGCGTTCAAACAAACAAACAAACAAACAAACAAATAAACAAACTCTTCAGCTTTATATATTAGTAAAGATATAATAAAAAAATACATTTATTGAAAAACATTACACAAAAATGTATTTTTATCTATATAAATCTCGTGTCACAATGTTTGTCCTCAACTCCTAAACCACTTAACCGATAATAATAAATTTTGATCCAACTTAAAATATAGGATAGCTTACATCCCGGTATAGCCCCAGGAACGGAAATTACGCGGGTAAAGCCGCGGGACACAGCTAGTATTTATAAATTTTTTATAAGGAGTTGTACCCCCAGTGTATATCTTAGTGTTAAAGTTGAAGCGTGTTTTAACCTCTTCATACAATACATTAAGATCCCTGTACTAATATATGAATGTTAAATGGTGTGAATCTCAGGATCTAGACATAGTCGTATGAAAAAGCAATAATCTGATAACTATCTGATACCATATATGATCTTGATTGATTTTTTTAAGCTCGATAACAGCCGAACCGATTTTGATTATGTCAAGTCATAAGTACAAGTATAGTTCTTAAATGGTAAGGGTATCGTATAAGGTAACAAATAGGATAGGTTACGAATCAACGAAGTCGCGACGTCAGTTAGTTTGTAATAAAACGGATGAGACATTTCAAAACTAAAAATTTGATTAGGTTTTAGATACCGTATCTAGAACTACTACTCATTATTTTTCTTTAGCATTAAAAATATTTGTATGAAAATTTAATGTTTCCTAAGTAGATACAATGACAGTTGGCGACGCAAGAAAGTGAACCGTCACCACATATAATAAATATAACGCGTAAGAGAAATAATTAACGTCCGAGATTTGTATACGTTAACAAACGGAAAGTAAACTGCCAGCACGCAAGGAAAGAAAAGTGTTGCCAGCTAGGAACACATGCCTTGAAAAAATATATCGATCACGCTTAGTCGAAGGCAGCCTACCATGACCGCGGATAAAAATGATCAGCGGAGGAGCGGTGCGCTCATTGACGAAGTGACCACCGCCAGGGGTGGTGATACCGGTGACCCACAAATGGATTGGTGATCTGTGAAGTGTGTGACATTGTTAGTGTCCAAAATGACTGTATTACTTTGCGTTTTCGCGCTCGCGCTGGTCGGACAGGCTAGGGGTGTTGTTGAACTAAGTTGTAGTGACAATGCTACATGTATCGAGGGTATGGCGCGGGACTTCGTAAGGAGTATACGGGCACAGCGAGCTGTTAGATTGTTCGACACGTTCACGATAGAACCGTTAGGTAATTTAAGGCAAGCGAGGGCGTATAAGGACCCCCTAACTCGGCTGATAACGAGCCACGCGATCAGTTTCGACTGGAACGACTTTACCTTCAGATTTTCGAATAAAGACGACAAGAGTGATGCGTTAGACTTAGAAGTGTACGAGAGCAGAACTGTTAAAGGTAAATATTAATTTTTCTTCCATTGCTGGTCAAAAGTAAGGTATGAAGCTTATGGGTAAATGAAAGCCTATAAAATTGCCAATAAGGATATCATAAAGAATCGAACTGTAAATAATTTATTTGCAATGTTCAGGACTCAACCAGGACTTTTAAAAGTCCTTTTTTAACATTATTCTATCACGATGACGAAATCTAATCAATTTGTTTTTTTATTTGCTATACCAACTTATAAAAATATTGTCTGAATCGTTTGAACTGTTGGAATTTGAATCGAAATTTAAATGTAACCAATTAATATTTATAGTATACTCGTAATAAAACAAAATACGGCATTTGTGTACAGCCAAACGTTTAATTTCCCTCGAGATAGGAGTTTTGAAATATGAGATCTGGTGGGAAAATAAATTATGAATATTGGTCCTATTTATTTAACGTACTATAGTTACAATACATTTAAATGCATAAAACTTTTGTAAACTATGAAATTACATCCATTATAAAAAATATCGACAAGCGTTGCTTATACCGTATACATCCATAACTTGATAACAGACAGACCAGTTTTGATATTTCTTTCCTCGACATCGTTCTTTTTTTTCAATTCTTCATTTATTTATTTTTTAGGGCTTTTAGCCTTCATGTCAGCCCCTTCATCCAAAATATGTAGTTAGTTCCAACAACACTGTTTAAAATGCCCCGAAATAAACCTGTTTATATTTATTCGACATCGTTCTCAATAGGATTTCTCTTTAGTAGAGATAACATAGTAAGGTAAGCTACAGTAGAATGTAGCTTAGCCCAGTAATAGATGCTCTTCATAAAAAATTTAAATGCTCTTCATAAAAAATTAGCACGCGTTTAAACGTCGAATTTGTTTCAATTAAATTTCTCCTAAATATTGCATAGTATTAAACAAAATCACTCTCTTCTGTCTGTCTCTGTGTCTGCTTAAATATCTAAAACTATCTTGTCCAGGCTTCGAATGGGTAGACATTGTACTAAGTTCATCGCCTATGTTAATCAGTGATAATGTAGCTTTATAATGAAAAAATAATTATTAAAATCGGCGCAGTTCTTTATAAGTTTATTCCTTACAGAAATATTGTTTTTTCCATTTTAAAAGAAAGAATGATTCAAGTTTCCTTCAAAAATGTCATTTTAAACCATAGTTTTGACGTAAAATAAAAAATTCAAAAGGAAAATCGATACCGCCAAGAGTAGTGAATAAATTAGGCTAATCAGATGAAAACTTGTTAAGAAAACTCTAAAACAATGTACAAATTTAATAGAAAACGCGTATCTTTCATCGAGAAAATTACAGAGCGCTTTGAACAGCATACAGTATTATGTTGTTAGCATCGTTTCAAACATAATTGGTCTGTTTTCTCGTCACCATAACAACGTAGAAATAATCTCAAATAGATAAGTATTGAACATAAATTATATGGGTATGCTTCGTTAATTTCTAATTTTAATGTTTAAAGTTCTTTAGATAAGACCTTGGCATGCGATGTTTTCCCATAGTAAAAGTTGGGAGACGTTTTGATCGTAAACTGTTTAAGGCCGGAAAAAGAAGACATTTCTTTAGAGTTGTTTGAATGACAATTTAATTATGAAGCTTAATACCTACGTAACTAAAGGAAAACATTTTTTACAGTAAAAAAATGCTTTAAACTGGGCAGTATTGAGTTTTTAACAGTAGCCATATTGCAATACTTTTTATACTTAACAAACAGTATGTGGCCCTAAATCCCAACTTGAGAGACTATTCTTTATAGTTATGAAAATCGTTTTTACCTCTATCATAAAAAGACAGAATTACATTTTTAATTCTTTCTTATTATTTTATTACAATAAAACATTATAAAAAAAGGATATCATCTCATAGTAAAAGATGTCATTTTTTCAAACAGGATATTATATCTCATATTAAATTCATATTCGTAGAATTGTTATTTGTGGTACACTCAATCGAAGTGCGGAAACCCAATTCAGAGCTTTCTAGACTAATCTTTCTTAGAATTTACTTACTCGTATTGTAAGGAATACTATTGAAACTTTCTTTTTATTTCCATTCAAGCATATAATTGGATGTGTATTAAAGGAACAATTCTTTCAAAACAGGCATTGTTATAAGACCCCTCTTATAAGCAATTACTGCTGGGAAAATTGATTTAATCACAACATTTAAATACGTGAATTTCATAAATAAATAACAGGAACTAAGAATTAAGTTAATAACGTTTTTTTAACAAAAGAAAAATATAAATTGTTTGAAGCAAATTTTTATTATTCCTAATTGAAATCTTTGCCATTTATTTATAAGAACCATAGATGTACATGTGCATTTAAAATAATATTCTACGACTTTTTGCAAATTCCCCTCGGCTTCTTTGATCATAAAATTTCTATTTACTTCATGAGAACTGCTTAGCAATATTTTTTTCCAATAAAAAAACCAAAAGTTTCATCAAAATCGGTCCATGAAAGACAAAGTTATACACGATCAAATATAAAAAGCATAAGTAAGTTTATTTCCTTCTTAATCAGTTTTCATACCTTCGAATTAACTGAAAGCATTTTGTAACTAGTGAAACTATAACTTATTATTATGTATTATTAAAAATAATAGACGCTAATCGCTCTTAAGGCAATTTCTTGAAAAATACTGTCATTTTCCGATTGACAAATAATATATATAATTAAAGAAAACTTTCTGTCTAACAGACGCAATAATTGCACTTTCGTTATTTAAATGACATTATTATATATTATTATTAGTATACAGTGATAATTATTGAGCAACCATTATGTAACCCATGCGTGTATTTATATTCTTTTAATTAATTTATAAGTCATTAGTATTAATTCATTAAAATAATATAAATTAAATTAATGTTCCACTTTCGTTTCAATAAAAGTGTTTATTTTAATTTACAGTGAAGAAAATTGTTTTAATTATTAATTATAAATAACAGATAAAAAAATACAGATATAATATTGTATATGTATAATGAATCGCTTCAACATGCATTTGGCGGCTTAAAATTATAACTAGGTATTAAAACTTTAAATATTCCGAAAATTTCGTATCTCAATTAGTATGAAGTGGCTCATGAATATTAAAGTGTTCAATTTTCGATTAATATTAATGGAATGAATGAACTAAATTTAAATATTGAGTAATAAGGATTATGGGATACGTTAAGTTCTATAATAAAAAAAACTGTAATTACTTTTTCTTTATAATTTTTTGTCAGATTTGTCTGAAAAAAAAACACGCATTTTAAAATCTATACGAAATTTTTATAAACGTGATCAAGAACCACATCATAAAGCTATATGGGTATATGGTCATAAAGCTATATAGCTTATATGGGTAAATAAGACGTGATTAATTTGAATTTCGAAAATGGAGCACTAAAACATCTAACGTCATTTCATCTGAATGTAGATAAAAAAATAAAAATCTACTACCATTTGAAATTATTATGTGCCAGTGTTCATATTTTTTTATAAAGTTTAAAAACGTCAACAACATTCTATGAAATTTGAAATATGGAACAATATAAAACCTCATTGCATAGTTATTGAAAAAAATAGAAGCATAATTAATAAATTCCAGCCAGTATTTCCTTTAATCTCATTGAGTGCAATCAGATCACGCTTCTGAATAATTCAAGCGGTTTTCTTCGTTTAAAACACGCAATTGCGACAATTAGTCCATAAAACTTAGATATTGTGACGGTACGTACATCCGGCTGAAACGAATTTTAAATAATAATTAACGATTATTTGAAAGTTTTTTTAATTATTTATGACCAGGAAGTGCGTTCAAATAGGTATTTCATGTTTTAAATTTAATATTTCAACGTTTGAGTATTTAATATTCTAAAAATGCTTGTATAAATATTTGTATTATTAGTATATAGTGTTCATAGCTATTTCAGTATTAACACATTTTATAGTGTGTACAGAATCTGTACGCAATCTGATTGCAGCCAAATAATATGAGCCATTAATTTGATGACTTGTTTGAGTTTGGGGAGTATTTTTAATTAGATTTACCGTACTGATAAATTTATGTAAATAAAAAATTTATGTAAAAGAATTATAATAATAATATATTTTTATTTCGTTTGTTCATCTTAAAAAAAGGCATAAGGTACTTGTCATTATTAATTAAAACTAGTTTTGGTACAACTTAATTGATACTACAATATAGGATATATTGTATTTACTTATGGATTTTGTAAAGGATTACGTATTATTAAATACTATGCTCGCGACTTCGTCCCCGTTGATTTGTTTTTCCATTATTTCTTCGCTCCTATTAGTCGCAGCCTGATGTTATGTAGCCTAAAGCCTTCCTCGATAAATTGTCTACTAAATTAGTATAGATTAGTAATAGATGACCAAAATTTTTGTGTCAAGTTTACATTTTCTATAAGAAAATTTTACATGAATTTATTTTGGTACAAAGGATTTATTTTGGTTCACGCAAAGTAAAGGAAACTGTCATTTCCGTATTTTGTGGCTTTTTTATTCACGTTTCCGGTGGAATGGTGAAAATGTCACTTTTATATCGAAAAAGGTCTTTATGAATATTTTATTGAGATTATTCTTGCGTCCTTAAAATTATTTTTATAAATGATTTTCATCTAACTAATCAATAAAGTAAAGTTCTAAATGTTGATTAAATTTTATAAGACAGCGAGAACAAAAGCAGTTCCCGATAGTAAGCAATCATTTCGCGTATGTGATGTAGGTCTATTTATAAATGATATTGGTAAGAAGTACGACTTACGAGATAATTCCTTTAACAATATCAAATGCAATGACGTCACGATTACGCCCTTACTAGCCATTGATTTCGGTTTTAGAATATTCTTTCCACACTGGTGTGGAATGTGGCTTAATTTTTAATAAAAGCATGGCAAAGATCTAAGATTATTCAATTTTGCTAAAAACGGTAATAGTATACCGTATGCTAAGGACATCACCTACATTAGATTAAAAACTTAACTGCTTCGCCTTTTGTTACCAAGAGCCGACGTTATCCGAACGAGCGTTACATAGCCGAGCGTGACGCGTCATTATAACCCTAAAATACCTACGCACTCAAACAAATACTTATTAGAGTAAAAAAATATTAGGTAATTTAATAATGTAGGCTGGCAACTCACTCCAGAGCTGTCAAGCTCCGTGAGTGTTGTCCTGCTCGTTTGCCTACTATATTTAAAAAAAAAAACGTTTGTAAGAGAAAAACAAAGTAATATAAGTTACCACAATCACCTTGTAAATCAATTCGGCGCGTCGCATTAATATCTTTACGGGGATATCTTTTGTGAAGGATTCTTGAAGTTATGCTGTCGTAAAATTTATAGCTGTCTCGTAGTAACAAGTCTATGTTTAATATGGCATTTTTTATCACCAAACGGGCTAAGATTATGCATATATCGAAGCTAGCTGTTGCCCACAGATTTGCCTGCTGTAAACCCATAGGTGCCTAATGTTGATATTCTATAATATTTTCATCAAAAACGTTACAAGCATATTTGAATTTTATTTAAATGGTGTCGCTAGCCTTTTTATATTGTGTAAAAAATTTTTATCAAGTGCTTTAATACAATTTTCACGATTACATCTTCCAAAATAAAGAACTTATTCTTTCAAACCCTTTTAAAGCGAGATTATCATTATCTAATACGATATTATCTCTTACTGGGCGTTCTCTCTTTACTTTTTATATACTTATTTTTCTATGTATATTTAGTCAGAGTACATACATTTTTATATTGCCATATCAAGCTGAAAATCGTATCGTTAAGGGAGTTAGTTATTGGGAGTCTTAATAACCGTAAAATGATACGAAATATATTATTATATATATCCAATTATTGGTACTTCGCCGCCTGTATCGTTAGTGAGCAAATCGCAAATAAGTAGATTAGCTCAGTGTAAGATTTTTCGTATTTCATACTATCTATTATTGAATTGTCAACAAAAGTATAATTTTGCTTGTATATTTTTTCAAACATAAATGCATGCCTTAATGATTATTTAGTATTAACAAAAATGTAACATGTAATTCGACGTTCGATATACATACGAAAAAAATATAAAACTAACAGTAGGTAATCTATTATGAAGTGAAATATAAATAAATTTGTTTATATTAATCGGGTGAAAAACTTCAATTTGACGAATTTGTTGACTCAAATCAATTTCGAATGAACCGATTTTGAAGATCTTTTGTTTTTTTTAGAATCTAATAAAACAATTGCGTTGTTATTTTAATTAAGATTCGTTATGATAATAGTTCCTCTGGGATCAACCTATTTTGATATAACAAGTCCAACAATATTACCTTAAGATCGGTTAGCCTTAAATTTTCTTTCTTAACATCGGTATCACCTACTTAGATGGTTTCTTATTGAAGCTGTGTTTGAATGCTATAATTAATTTTTTCGCTATTTTTCCAGATGTTTCGGACGAGGCACCGAAGAAATCGAACAGCAAGGTAGAAGAAGAAAAACCCCAAGACAAAACACCTAAGCGAATAAGTAAGTGACATTAATCTATAATAAATAAAAATGAAACTCGTTTTCCATTGTCACGACAGAACTTGAAAACGGCTTGACGTATTTGTTATTATTAGGAGAAGGTTCTTATGTTAGAAAAGATTAGCATTTATTTTTAGCAATTTTTAGCCGGGTCAGCTAGTTATTTATAAAAACAAAATCTAGTTCAATCATCGAGTTCATTAGCAGAGCTATGGCAACTAGATAACATACAAATACTATAATAGCAACACTTAGGCACGAGAAAATTACGAAAATACTAATTTCAAATTGTGGAGGTCGATCCCACAAACCTTAGTGCAGAAGACAGTTAACACGGAAACAAGTAATCTGACCAATAATTAATAATTTAATAAATTATTGAAATCTAACTAAATAAGTCAAAGTATCGTTTTCCGAATATCTAGTAACTTATTTTTTTATCTAAGTATAACAATCTTACAACATTAAAGTAACACGTGTCTCGATTACTATAAGAATATTGAAAAACAAAGAGCATGGATCATGTCGTACTCCTATCAACAAAATTCTACTGGTTGCCTTCCATTCCATTCAATTTGCCATGACTCTAAATTGGCACTGTGAATATTTACTATTAAACTGTAACTATATATGTTATAACAACAAGCTTCTAGTCAAAGCTTTTTAATCCACATAAGACTTCAGATATATACTTCTACATAATAAGTCACTTAAAACCACTTCATAATATTGGTGTCTAAGCTTAGGCATTCGTTCGAGTTTACGCTTTATAGCTCATTTTGTAAGTGTCAGAAAATGTTCCCAGCGTGAATCTCATAACGATCCCAGCTTGAAATTTCCAATGCCTTCCAAATATTTTTCCTTAGGTCAACTATTTTAGTCTTGAAATTTGGGCCTTTATTCATGTTCTAGTTGAAAGTTTATTTGATACTAATTTAAAGTAGAAATGTATACTTTCACAACAAAGAATAACTATTGAACTAAATTTGAAAGGTTATTGAAAAGTTTTTAATCGAATTAAGAAATTGAATTATTATGAACCTATTTTTTATTATATTTTATTGTATATCTGTAAGGTTTACTTGGTGGTAAATTACCATCTTTGATAACAGGCTTACTGGTGTTACTTACTGCGTTACTGGCCTTTAAAATAAAGGAGAAAAGAAAATACTCTACTTGAATAATTATATAATTGATCGTTACTTAGTGTACTTAGATTCTAAGCTTGCATACATCTTGAGGAAGTGGATTCTCATGTACTTTCAGCTTGGTAGATGAATAATACCTAAGTGCAACTATCACTGCTTGGAATAATGGGCTAAGCAATGAAGATAAATGAATTATTTGTTAGTAATTATCAGTAAAAGTCCCTTTTTTCACCCGGCTCCTTTATCCTACTGCAATAATAAAATTGCAGTATAACAGTTTACTTCATATTATAGATATAATAGAGATATATTTATCTCCTTAATTAATGTAATATTTCACAATGATGTGATTAAGGACCTTAATAATTACATTACTACAATTTTATAAAGATCCTAAGCCACTTTAATGAAATACCTAATGAAAAACTTGGAAACGCACTACTCGTCCCAACGATTGTCGAAAGTTCCCCTCGATTTCTATGGTCTACCATCCTGATTTCCTTACCATAAGACCATTTATGAATTTGATGTCTTCTTTTCATCTATAAATGAATCATCAAACCAGGGTTGAATTAAGAAACCTTCTTAAGTCTATTAAAAACCCAATAGATTTAAGAACCTCCTTAAACAAAGTCGGTGGAAAATCGTTTTTCCTAAGTGCACTCGTTTTATACCCTTTAAAGCGGCACCTCTTAGAATAATACTCTAACTGTTAACATAATGAAATCAACGGGCAGTTGTTTAATTTCGCCTTAAAATTTAAAACGGAATTTGATCCACAGTTAATGGTACTAGCAATTTAATTACTCAATTTATTGACAAATTCTGCTTAATTTGTTTATTTATCCTTTATTACATTAGCATTATTATCTTACTGACAAACTGTATAGAGTATAGGAAGGAAGAGTATAGGTATACGACCTTATCACTAATAAGTGATTTCTTGCAAGCAGCCTTTTATATAAATTTGTAACAGAAATGCTAAACACTCTAATACATAGTTTTATATTTTGCAAGTCATAAAATCTAAATCATTTTTTGTTTTCTCATGTTCATTTTATGTATATGAATTCAAAATGCTTTATCCATTTCCAAATATTATAAATGTTAGTATAATTTACGTGCTTAATTTATTTACTTAATAATCTATAATTTAACATAAAGTAAGACATAGTACATTTTTGATGTTTTAAAAATTTTCTCCTTCTTAATACTACAGTCAAATATACATATAGATATTTTTGTCGACTTCTGTCTAATATTATGTATACGTCATATCTTTAAGCTCTATAAAGTATACAAAAGACTGATTTATAGCAGACCAATATTCTTACTTACAATGTTAAAACACTATTATAGATTTTACACAGATACTAAGATCAGATTAATGAATACTAAAATAGAAACGCCTGAATATTTATTAAAAGCAATTCTATTTATATCGCGTTTGCATGTGTAAAGCCGTGGGAGCAGGTTTCGTTCGATGTTTGGATTAATATCATACTAGCTAGATCTAGAGCCATCGGTTTCATATACAATCACGTAATGCAATATTTTAATAGAAATTTAATATCCGTAGTGAACTAAAGTCCTGGTCTTCCGCAAGGCTGCATTATTGATCCACTTTTATTCAATATATGTAAAATATTTATTTAAACGATATCTTTACTTGATGAAATGTAATAATTAAATCTGCTGAATTTTATTTGAAAGTCCTTAGGTATTATTATTGTAGCAGATCAATAATGAAGCGAGTAATGAAGTAGGATTTGTGATGACCCATTAACTTTGTCAATTAACACGAATAAGTTCTGAATAGGTAAAAAAAATATTTTTTTACTTATGATGTCTAAATCCACAGTTTCATGGTTTTCTCTTCATCTTTGATGATGAAACACTCCATACAATGTTCATCCCGCTCAACTGTTTTAAATGATCGTTTTCTGACAAACGATCAGGCGAGCCACCTGACATAAAGTGGTCAACGTGAAACTTAATGGCTCTGAACTGTGTTACCGATTATTTGAAAGAAAAACACCCCAAGCTCTATTTCATCAGAAATAACTCGTGAGATTCCAAAAAAATATAACAATAATAACTCTAGACTATCTGTTTAAAAATGAGATACATTTGAATGACATTCGGTTCAGCTTAGGCGAGAAACAGACGCCATACGCTTTTATACTCGTAATATTAGTACGGATTCATCGCTGGATCACTTAAGCAGACTACAAACAGCCCCGGCAAATCCTCGCGAAATGCTTTCCCTGTTATTTATTATGCAAACATGTGTACAACGCTTGTTCTCTCAAATTAGATGGGAAGGAACGAATTGAAACAAGCATCTTGTACATTCCGTATGTTGAAATGGTATGTTAATTTGAGGGTATTTGTATATTTTGTTTATAGAAGTTGCTCTTAGGAAAAATAAGTATGGTATTACTCTTTTTTTAGTTGCAAATAAAATCTTTGTCGTCAAACTTATTTGGGTATGTTTGAAAAATAATCTTTATAAAAAAAGGTTATATCGTTTTTTGAAAAAAATACGGTACCTAGTTACTTCAATGAAATGAAAATATTTTTTAAATATCAAAGACAATACATTTTTCATAAATACAGCCAGATTGACATAAAATATATCCACCCACACCTGACAAACTTTATGACGTAAAAACAAATTCATTATGTACATCTACAAAATTAAAATTATACATCTAAATTTGTCTTTGAATTTACTAATAATAGTAAGGTAGAAGTAAGCGTTTGCAATGTTCTGGCTAAAAGGATAATTTCCTTATCCTGTACATCATTATTGTACTAACAGATAATTTCAAACCAATTACATTTTAAGGCGTATCAAACCGAAATAAAAAAGAGCACGTTCACACTCGCAACACTGTTATTCGTAGCTACAAAGTACAAGTCTACATTCACGGATACTCGTGTCGGTATCCGCATATCACCCCCCTCGGGGTATCAGAGGAAGAGGAAGAGAATTTACAAGCATATGAAACCACTGAATAACAACACATCCATTTCGCATCGATATTTTATGACAGTCTGTTATTATACGTGGAGCGGTCACTTTCGTGGCTTTGTTTTAATAAAGGGTACTGCCCTATTTTAAATACAAATTCAATTTTAAATTCAAATTTAAAGTCTACTTACTGACATAGAAAACTGACTGCTAATTTTTATAAGTGTGGCTAATTTGTATCATTGGCTAAATTTTGCAAAAGTGGCTAATGGTTTTTGGCTAAACAGGGCTGATGTGTGGCTAACTGTTTCCAGGAAGGCGACACAGACGTAAAGTGATGCAGGCGGTGATTCCTCTGCTTTTTGGCATGAAGTCGGCTGCTATCGCGATATTCTCCCTAGCGGTGGTTGCGGTGATTACAATTAAGGCATTCTTTGCCAGCAAAATGGCCCTTCTAGTCACTGTTGGAATGGCTGCTAAGAAGCTTTATGAAAATTATACTGGCGGGTAAGAATATTTCTTTTTTATCATTTTTTATTCTAAATTCAAATTTAAAATATAGAACGAACATTTGTGACGTCTGTCATAAAGCCCGCCTAAATTTTTCGTTTTAAAGGTACAAGAAGTGACTATATGAACTCAGTTCTTATGATTATAAATTCAAAGAAAGCTTACCAAACCAAGCGCCTAATGGAGTTTTTTTAAGAACAGATGATTTCTTGTAGTCACTCTTGTGCCCTTATATTTATTAAATAGTAAAAGTAGCTCAATTAAGACCAAGATTAAGATTAACAAGCACTTTTTACGAATAAAATTGACTGACATACGAAATATAACATTACCAAAATAATATGAGTAAAAAGACAAGGATTTTTTGTTTTTATTGATTATTAATACTGTTCTATGATTAAGTTTGTAATTATATATAAAAAATATACATCAATAAACAACATCATACAAAGCACAGCGACAAATTAAATCGATTTAAATCTTGACATGTAAAAGCAGCTTATTTTTCTAATTCAATAAAACCTGTTACAATGAAGTTAAAATGCAAAATGTTATAATTTTAAAATCGCTAGAGTAGTCAATTTAGTGCTTTGGAAATTTAATTTGATAGCTTTTCTTCTATTTAGGGGATGAAAGGGATTTATTAGTGATAACAAACTCATTTTGCTAGAAACCTTATTTTTCTTATTTATTATGTATAATTTACGTAGAGAACTTAAGCCTTCATAAAATGGTATATATGTCAATATCGTTTTAACATATATTTTTATACATGTGACAAAAAAAAAACATTAACAGTCAAATAGAATTCTGACGGAAAACAGACTTATACAAAGTTAAAATGAAAAGCTAATAGTTGCTTCCGCATTGTTCATTATTTTCAATCATAGTTAATTATTGTTATGTTCGGTTGAATGAAAGTGTCTTGAGAAATAATTGTTCTCTGCAATTTAGCCGTGTAATACCAAATTCTGTTTTAAATTCAATGCGACGAAAGACACTTATTAAAAATTTAGTTTTCCATCGTTAACATAATTTGTATAAAAGGTTTACAACATTAAATAATAATTAATAATAACAACGTCCCAAAAAACCTCTTTATAATTTTAGTATTGATAATACCAAAAATTTTAAATATCTTATTGTATTGTAACATGTAACAGCAGTATCTAAGTTACATTCTTACAACAAAACTTTCGAATGCATTGTCTGTTACACACAAAGCTTTACAAATTAAACTTCTAACTAGATTAAACTAAAGATGAATGCACATGTATGAAGCCAAGTTTTCGAAACTTCTAGACTATTCATAAGAAATTGTAGTTTTGTATAGTTTCAAAACTTCTTCAAATAATATTTCTGATGCTGAATAGAGTTGTATACTTGCATTTGTTTCTTCTTACAATGTTTTTGATGAATATAATTTTCATAAGGGTCTATATTCACAATATGGTTGTTTCAAATAGAAAGGTTTTGTGAACAGAATTGTTTGTATGATGGTAAAAGTCAATGACCTTAATGTTTTGTTGAACTGTCAGACCGATGTGTTATTTAAAGTATGTAGTAAAAAGTGCTTGTTAAACGTTTATTGTAACTTTATATGGCTTTCAAAATATACTGCATATTCTTTTGTAGTATTCAACGAAATTGTTGCAAATATTTTTTTTCGGTATTTCAACATTACAAAGGCAAACGTTGTGTGCTAAAATTCCTAATTCAAAAAATATTTTTCTCTAAAAGAAGTTTAATCTATTAAATAAATTCCAAATTTGTTTAAAAATACAAAGAGAATTCCTTTGATATATTATTTTAATGTAAGGTTCATATGTAAATAAATTGGCAATTTTGAAGTACCTACCAAATATAAATCGTTTATCATTTTGTAACATGAAATTCCAAAAAATATACTGCTAATTCCACGTCATAATTTCAAAGGAGTGTTCTATAACTTAAAATAACTATTTTAATATCCTAATAATTCATTTGTTAGTTTACCAAATAGCACTATAATTAAAATCTGAACAAAACCAACTATTAAATCGAACGACTTTCAGCTAATAATTAAAGATAATTGCTCCAATTAGAGATATAATTCCATTGAAATATTAGCAACAATTTCGTTTGTGTGTATACTAGTAGTAATAGCATATAGCATGACGGACATAGCATGTGGACTCACACGCACTGCACATAAATGGACCGATTTCACCGACTCCTGACGTGACGGCAAAATACATTGTGGAAATAAAAACTACCGTAGAAATTTTATCTTGCTTCATTGGTTAAGTACATAATATAGAGCGACTTTCTACCATTTCATTCCGCGTGAATGTGTTTATAAGTAAATGTGTCGTTTTAATTGGAATTAATTTGATGTTGAAATCTTACTTGAGTTTTAGGATTGAAAATTTGGGTCAAGGTAGTTACTTTATAATTGAATATGTAACTAGGTCATTGATTATTATTCTAAATTTATATTATGTAGACAACTAAAAGTTTATAATATGCTTGGAAGAAACCTTATAAATATTAGTTTAGTAAAAGTAGATTAAACAACTGGGTTCTAATCACTTTAATGTAAATTATGCTTTTTCCTATCAGTAACGATTCAATTAACTTAAACACAAAGTATCAAAAGCTACGTTCACATTTAGTTCTGATAAACCTTAATTCAATGAAGATAATGGAACTGAGACTGGACTGACGTAAATCAAGAGACGCTTTGACTATCTAACGAAATTGGAAGTTTCACTTTAATAAGGGATCGAGTTCTGACGTTTGACGAGGGACGTGACGCTGCACTAAATCAACGGATATCTGAAAGCTATCTGAGCCATCGACATAATAATTTATCATAGCTATTTGCATTCCAGCGCCGGTTTGCAATCCCACCCATACCTATACTCACAATACCCAATAGACTTTCCGAGTGCCTCGTCGCACGCGTACTCCGTTAGCGGAGTGAACCAGCAGTTCGGTCCCTCAGAAATGTTCAGTCCTTCCGGGCTGGGCTCTCAGTCACACACCCACGAGATCCTCCAAACGAACGACCCCAGCGCTCAGCAGTCGCAGCAGGCCCCCGCTGTTGTAGCCAACGCGACACGCGCAGCTGAAAGATGGGATGGTAAGTCAACACTGCTCAGATTTTTAGAGCCAGTCGTTAATCAAATCAGGAGCTTCGTCGACCCCATTGCGAGCGTCTTCTACGGCGCGATGCCGGCCACCTTCAGAGGCCTCAAGTCTGACGTCTCAACAGCGAAGAGCGTAGAAAACGAAGCAACAGACGAGAAAAAGAAACCTCGCGAGATCCTTCTACCGCAACCGCGACACATAGCCCAACGAAAAATGTCATTTAAAAAATTACCAAGACAAAGACCAAAGAAATTCACCGAACTAAATCTCGATTTAGATAGACTTAAGCACAATAAAGAATTTCGGGATTATATAAAAACTAAAAAATATAAATATAATTATCCTCGTACTTATTACTATCCTAGAGTTAAATATTATATCAATCCTGCTAGTTTCATTATGAGGACAAATAACAGTCGACTTATACCTTATAGAAAGATTGAATTAAAACAAAATGCTACAACTGAACCGAATAATGTAACCCTTGCCCCGGAACCTAGCGATTGGAAACCAATTATTATGTTTAAGTATGACAATCAAAAGCTCCAACCCAATAAAACTGAAAGTAAACTAAAGAAGACAATGAATAAGAAGCGAAAGAGGCCAAAGAGAAGCGTAGAATTTACAGAACACGAAAGGACTGAAGTATTTGAATCCAGAGGCAAAAAGAGGAAACCACAATTGATTGACTCTCTTATATATCATGCAAGAGATTATATGAAATACTTTATCAAATCATTGAAACCAAAAGCGGAACCTCCGGCTTATTACAGTGTCACATACAGCATGGTTATGTATTGTTTGGATTTAATAGAAGGCTTCGTTCAAGTTCAGGAAGATATGCTCAATTATTTCAGTCCAGATGTTCATGATATCCATAAAATCAAGAAGAAGAAGAAGAAAAAGAAGAAGGGTCAGAATCACGGTCACAATCATAATCATACTCTTCACCATCATCACTTGCATCACGGTCACCATGGACACAATCATTCACATAATCATCACTCTAACAATGAGAATATTGAAGAAGAATCCGACGACGACAATTATATAAATTAGTTTCACACAATTTATATGATCGATATAACATAATATATGAACACACGTCAATGCCTATTTATTATATTTAATGTAACGGTTACGGTTTCACGTATAGTGAAGTATTGTAAATGGGTTATTTTGTAAATATCAATGAAAATGACTTAACCGACTTGATAGCTAGATAAAGCATTTATTTCGTAATTGTAAGGTTGTAGTCATCAAGTCAAATAGCAAGTCATTTGAGTTGATATTTATGTATTTATTATTTAGCTTTTATTGTCAAGAATTTGGTAGTAAGAAAGTTTCAGGGTTCTGCGTTCAAGAGGGACGAACGAACGTGTGAAATATTGAACGCAGAATTCTGTATGTAATGCTTGTTGTATGATGCAGGGTACCGGAGACGTCCAATATTTTATGGAAGCTCGCGCGCTACTTCAGACTCTTATTCGGGCTCCCGCCGCCGCCGCTAAGCGCCTCATCCATGACGATGCCCCTGTATACTTTACCTCAAAACATGGCGGAACAGATGCCCATGTTTAACCCGCAAATGACAATGCCGGCGAGTCAATAACAGAATTGGACATCAGGATCATTATTTTGGGTCAAGTGGCGTCATTTAGTGCTAGATCAGCTAAATGTCAGATTACCACGTGCCTGCTTGATCCGCTCAGTTAGACATAGCCGTGGTGATCTGACATTTAGCTAATGAATCAGCCGTAATGTTTTAAATTCTCTGGACCTCATAATTGGTCTCTCTTGATTCTTGTGTAAATTCGACTCAGTCCAGACGATTTAAAGCATTGCGTGCAGAAATTTGTTTTTAAGACTGATTAAATTCCTTGTTAACTTAACTGAGGTATTTTTAAGCGCGAGCCCGTCGACTTTGTTATGAGATTAAATAAGATAATTTATTTTAAGGATAAGTGTTGTTAAGGCTTATTTATTCAGCACCTAGTGAAATAAAATTGTTAATTAAATATTGTATTTTATTTGACCCTTTGTAAGCGGGAGCTTTATGAGAGGAAAGCAAACAGGGGTACTCTCTATAAATACAGAGAAATAATAAAATGATAGAATTTAGGTGGAAATGTAGGAAAGGTAAGGTCCTGTATGGACAATAAAGTATTTTACTTTAGGATTGTTACAGAGTGTATATGTTAGCGGCCAAACCCGATTTCAGGATAAACTAGTTTTTCCTAGGCTAAACTAGTTCTTCCTATACCTACACGATAGGATGGACCAGCTTAGGCTAGTCTAAACTAATTTGTCTCGAAATGTCCAATAGAATAGACTAGGTGAAACTAGTAAAAAGTCCTCATAAAAATACTAGTTTGGACTATTGTAAACTAATTCTTCCTATCGCGTATAGGAAAAACTAGTTTAGCCTAGGCTAAACTTGTTCGTTCTGAAATCGTGTTTGGCCGATACCATATTATATAAGAACAACATACAAGACATATTTATTCGTCATTGTTTCGTGAGAATTGGTGAGAAGTAACAATTTTTGCAGCTTCCTATTATCTGATCAGAAAATACACATTTTATTTATATTTTCATTGTTCACCTTATAAAAAAAGGTGTTTTATTTAAGAATGATTAATTACATCATTTAAAAGAAACAAGGATTACAATACTGACAGAAAATCATACTAATATAATAATGCTGAAGAGTTTGTTTGTTTATTTGATTGCGCTAATCTCAGAAACTACTAGTTCGAAATGAAAAATTATTTTTTTATTGACTAGACCATTTATTGAGGAAGGATTTAGGCTACATAACATCACGCTGCGACTAATAGAAGCGAAGAAATAATGAAAAAAGAAATCGACAGGGACGAAGTCGCGAGCAACAGCTAGTTACTAATAAGTAGGTGTAAAATAAATCCAAGCATTAGTGATCGAAACAACATTTCTGGTGCTACGGAAGAGCCTTAATAATAATATCATAATCTATTTGCGAAAATTCAATATAGCCTGAAGCAAGTTATTAGGTAAATCAAAATATTTGTGAACCCCGTGTTCGCTACACGATTTACATATGTAGGACTAAGACAAACAGGAAAATTTAATATACAGCAGTTATGGCGAAAATAACTTTTTCTATTTTGTGTTATTATTTAGTGGGATCATCAAATAACCTATCTGCAAAATATAACAAACAGGCATTCAGCTTTTTTAACTCCATTACTTAAAACATTAAATGCATTGAATACATTTTCAGAAAACTAGGTTAGATCTAATTGAAAATTTCCTCGAGATGCGTCTTGTTATTTATTAATATAGGTATTATATACAAAAACAGCTTTCTTTACACCTGAAACGTAATTCCAAATATCAGTGCATTAAAACAGTAAACGAAAAAATCTTTCTCGGTGGTTATTACAATTTTTGTAGATAAAATAAGTTTCAGGAACAATGTTTGGTTGTGGCAATCAGCAACACGTGCTTCCAATACTTTCAGTAAATTCGCAAGAGACGCAACCTTACTGGTTAAAAGTTATTTCATAATTATTATGTACTACTAGCTGTTGCCCGCGACTCCGTTCGGGTGGACTGTTATAATTTTACGTGGAAGCGTTTAATTATAAAAAGTTTCAACCCCTAGCGCCACCTTTTGGGGGTTGATTAAAAAAAAAGTAGCCTATGTCCTTCCCCAGGCTTTAGACTATCTGTGTACCAAATTTCGTTCTAATCGGTTCAGTAGTTTAAGCGTGATGGCAAGACAGACATACACATATAGTTAGTTCGCATTTATAATATTAGTATGGATTAAATAGATATCATTCACTATTGTATTTGAAGCAATCCTGTAATAATGGTCAATAATTGTAAATTAAATAATGCCACAGCCAAACATCGACCCAAATAGGTATTCCAAAATATCTGAATTAATAGAAAACAAAAGAACGCCGTATCGTTATTTAGTAGGAAGTTTATAGTCCACGAAAATATAAAAACGTTTATCAAAGTTATCATTACTATACATTAGCTTCTAACAACGATACCTCAGTTAATTTTGATTTCAGCCTAATAATGATGTTTATCTATTATTTTGATTTAAAAATGTATGCTCTGCGACTTTAATAATAGGTTTTTTTTGAAGTACTTACTGTTTCCCTAAAATTTTAAACAAATTGATTGTTTTTTTACAAGTTCTCGTGGATGAATTAAAAAAAAATCCTCACTATTCTTTACGGATCTTTCAAAGTACATGAGGTATATCAAAAATTCAAGTTTTTTATCTGAAATTCGTATTTCAAGCTATATTTTCTTGGCCTATTAGGAAATGTGTTTTCCAGCTGTATTAGTACTATTAAACAAATAAAACGACAGTGTGTATCAATGAATTTATTTCACGGATGATCGAAGGGATATTCGTCCACCTGCTGCCAGTTGTTCTTGCTTGACAACTTATCCGTAAACACTTCGTATGTGACGTTGTTCAGCTGTTTAAAAGACATTTATTATTTATTAATTTTACTTGGTTATAGTTATGAATATCTTGTGATACGTAATTGTTATAGTAAGTTGTTTCAAAAGTATGTATGTAAGTATTTCAAAAGGGGAGCGTCGATGTAGTGAACCCCTGCCCGGAGTTGGGCTTTATAGCAAAGTTCGGGATAGCACTGTATTGGCTATGGGCTGGCGTTTTTCTTACCATCAGGAGTGCGTCCAGCTCGTCTCCTCTCTTCATATTATAAAAAAAAAAATATGATAGAAAGTAATGCGCTGAGTTTATTGAGTTTATTTTAGTATTAGTTCGAGAATTAGCATACTATATAACTTCTCGACGTTGGAAGTCAACTAGTCGAGTATCCTGCTTTTGGGTTTAAACTAAGTTTAAATCCCACTTCATCGACACTATAGATAGCTTAGTAATTATGAGCAATTATCAGATTACGAGCTTATTATACGACTTACAAGTTGAATTTGATTTGTATTTAAAGTTAAATAATTTCTTTAACAATTCAGTCTCACTGAGTAAAGCAAATAGTTGGATTCCCTTCATTCTTAACTGTCAAAGAATTTTCTGAAGGATTGACGATTTTGTGTTTTTGAGACAAAGGATAGTCATTAACCCTACTCCAGATTTCTTGTCAATAGAGACCGTTCTTATAAAGGCGTATATACTTTTAAACCCAAGATCTTTTGGATAACTAGTTTTAGATATTTAGAAGAGATAGTAAAATGTATATTTTATAGTCCGCCATTTTACGCTTAAAATGTACGTTAATCGATACCTGAATTAATGATGTTTATTCTATAAATGAAGTGATCTTTTTGTAGTCAAAACATTTTTAAAATCAATTCAGTAGTTTCATAGTATACCTATAATTTCATAAAATAATTACAACGCAATAATAATCCATAAAAGTACGAGTTTTAGTTAGAAAAGTAAAAACAATACTTACCTTACATGTATATGTATGGATACAAGAATGATTTACAAGATCTTACACATTTATACACTGTCTTTGTATTTATAACTTAATAAAAAGTATGTTATTAAATATAAAATATTTAGTTCAGCTAAGTTATCAGATGTATTGTTAGTTTTTATCAATAACTAGCTGATCCTTGCCCACTTCTTTGCGCATAATGCTAATTATCCTTTTAGGTTTGTTATATAGCCTATGACATTAGGCAATAATGTGGCTTTATCTTGGTAAAATAATTTTTAAAATCGGTTCAATGCATCCCGAGATTACCCCTTACAATAAAACAAACACACAAATTTTACTTCTTTGTAACAATAGTATAGATTGCTGTGGTTTCAATTTGTATAATATAATTAATGTTCAATAACATCGTTAGTCAAATTAAGATTTTAAATAGAAACACACATGCACGCATATATGCACTA
>DWAJ01001465.1:0-22149 GCA_018238005.1 Eurema mandarina | reverse complement strand
GGTAAGTGAATGTCTTACGTGTTGAGATTAACATTGCTGGAGAAGTTTAAGTGCTAATTATTTTATAGCTCTACTAGCTTTTACACGCGGCTTTGCTCGCATAAACATTTTTTTAAAGTGACTTATTAGTTATTTCATTCTGATACCTCCAAGAATATGTGTTCAAAATTTCTTGAACGTCGGTCCAGTAATTTTTGCGTGAAAGCGTAACAAACATCTCTACTTTTACATTTATAATTTTAGTAAGGATCTTATTACAATATATACTTTAATTTGAAGCTGCTTTTTAAAAGAGTTCACATTAATAAGTGTTGTTGGCTCTGTGAAGCAAAAAAGTTGAAAATGATAAATTCTTGCGGAACAAAATGTCTCAAGTAAACCCAAGATTAATATTTCTTTTCATACATGATATACTACAGCGATAGAGACATTTCAAATAGTTTCATGTTAATTAAATTATTATCGTGTCGCAATAAAGTTTATAACCGATGTAGGTGCGAACAGGCTAGCTTATAAATAGTTGAAGCAAGGCACCAGCCGATTGCGACACGCGTACCGGTGCATGCTCGTTGCACAATCAATTAGTATAGGCCCTTGGGTGGGTGTTATCCCACTACGTATGGTTCGATATGAACGTCGCTTTCACGAGTCTAAGGAGTTTCTTTTTATGGAGGAGCTACCAAATTACGTCTTTGCTCTATAATATCGATAATTTTATACTCAAAGTCAAAATGCCTATGTCATCGTGCCTTCAGATTAGCTAGCTTTTAGTTTTTTTTTAAATCAGAAAAATCTTTCATCTTAATAATATTGGTTTAAATTAATAAAATGATTTAATAAAACTAATAAGAATGTTTTATAGTTATGTCAGTTTAGAACAGCGGTATTTGATTGCCTGATGAAATAAGTGCCATAATCAAAGTCAATGTCAAAAGTATATGTATTCAAAGAGGCTACATATAGTAACACTTTTGAATCGTCACGGTATTACAAAACATTTACCACCGCGCCGGTTCGTAAAATCGTAAGGCAGCATCTACAGAGAAGAACAGACAAGAAACTCTGATAGTTGCTGTTTAAAAAAAAATGTTTTGCAGTTTCTGTAGACTTATTTAAATAGAGGGTGTATAATATTAAAAAGTCAAAGGCAAATACATCTTTATTCAACTAAGATTATTACAGTAACACTTGAATCATCTTTGTATTACGATACAATAATTTTACCGTTTCTCAAAGTTGTTACACCAAGATTATTTTGTATATTTTAATTCAAAGATATATGTATACGCATAGGTATTAATTAAGGAGGAACGTCTTACGTTAAAAACCATCTCTATGAGTCATCTCGGTTTCTGGGCCACCCATAGTTAGAACAACATAATGATTCACCTGTTAAGGAGGTGATTCTACATCACGGTGCTAGTTCGTCGTGAATGATAAAGTACAGCGTTTAGGTTTAGTATTAACAATATTGCTTATAGCTATACTTGTTACCTTTTTCATATTAATGTGAAGATAAAACCTACACCTATATAATTATATAGGAGTAGTCTTAGGCTACGAATCAGTTAGATGTACAGATATCTATAGCATCCGTTTTAATCTAAATAGCAATAATAAAAAAATCTAATTCTCATCGTATCAAGTAGAGTCTCATTTAAATCCCACATTATATCTCTTAATGAGACGTATAAAAATAATATGCATGTTTCTCGTATGCTTTAAACTGGTTTTCTAAGTTGTTTATAATAAAACAATAATGATTATAGATGTTCTTAATAATAATATAAAACCTGTTTCATACAATAAAATACTTACATATTTTTAGGTAGTAAAACAGTACAGAACAAAAAACTTTTGAAATGTGTCGAGGATCTTAAAAGAGGAGGTAATTATGAACTCGGAAGAAAAGTGTTTAAAATTTTAAAGTCTTAGAAGCTTAAAACGTCCTTCACCTTTCTATGAGTAAGAATATTAATTTTAAATATTCTCGTTGGACGTTTATCCAATGTAAAAATGCTTTAGTATATTTATATGTAGGTATGTACAATCAATAGCTTAAGCAAAGACAAAGCTTGTTTTGTATAAATACGCTTATGTGTGTGATTGTAGTTGATCAACGATTACAAAAATATATATGAAATTCTAAAGATTATGATTCGTCATATATAGTTCTATAGCCAACTTAATAAGCTAATTATAATTTCATACAATTATAGTTTTTATGTTATGCAAAGTATACACATGGTATAATACCTTATATGCAGCTATACTGAATAGGTAATTACGTGCGGTCCACCGCTGAATTTAATCGGTTTAGTGTTATGGTTTATAACTATACACATATGTAGTTTATGTATGGTAAGTACTGCAGTCAACAAAAGTTTTACACAAAAGAAATTAGAAGAATCTATACAAAATTGTATATTAATGGATGACTGATCATCGTTATGATAAGAGACAATACATTCAAAATACAGAAAAAACATTGAATGTGCTCATTAACTTGTGTAGCTGATCACTGTATATAAAATTACAAATATACTAATAATTTAAGCAATTCCATAAGTTTTCTATACATATTTCATAATCTGAAAGATACCGCAAAATGTAAACCTTAAAAATATGTCATTCAAAGTATTTTGCTTACTAATTATTTAAGTAAATATCTAAAAGGAAATAAACACACCAAGATTTTTCTTTCTAAATCCAGTTAGTAAGTACATTTACTAACGTATTGTGTAGTCTAGTTAACCATATATAAAGAGGTCTTGTTAACCGCGTGACGAAAGATTGCGACAAATTGCCCGCTTGCTCCAGAACGCAGTAAATAGTGGAGCCATTTTAGGACATGCCTTGTGTGTGACCAAATATGGAGGTCTTAATGCAACTGATACAGTTAGTACTAGCTACTGACTACGAGGTTAATGTAACGTGTATATGCAGAGCGAAGTATCTTTGTATGAAAGACTATTTGAATGTAGCTAAATTACGATACAAACGAACGAAGTTTGCGAAGAAATTGTATTGGGCTACGAAAGTTTATTAACACATACAACATAGCAAAACAACTTTACACTATATATTTTACTAGCTGTTGCCCGCGACTCCGGTCGCGTGGACTTTCATATAAACTCTGACCCCCTCCCCTCACTTATAACCATTTTTTCCAGTTACGAAGTATGCCTGTGTCTTTTATCAATCTTTAAGTCTAAACTATCTATGTACCAAATTTCATTACAATCGGTTCAGTAGTTTTGGCGTGAAAGCGTCACAGACAGACAGATAGAGCTACTTTCGCATTTATAATATTAATAAGAAGGGATTAATTTTATAGTTGTTTCCTGTATTATGAAAATAAACATTATGATTATATTTTATTCTTATTTAACATAGAAAAGTGTTAGACGATTAGTATTTTTGTTCAAATTTTACTTCTGTAGTCGACTGTAGCTATGTGTCTGTTTTATATCGTATATTATACTATACATTAATATAAATACTATACGTAATACTATATATTAAGAAGGTAGTAGCGAAACGGCAAAACGATGAAAGATACTCTCAGTAGCAACTAGCAATAACATTTTGCTAAGCCAAAGAATTATTCACTGTAAAAGGATCAGAGGTCTAAAGAGAGTCAAGACTTGAGATATGGATAGATAAGCATAATCAGCTAGTAATAAATTGGATAGTTTATTAGATAATTCTTGAGAGTCCTTTAACCTCAAACCATTATCGACGACGACGAAATAGACTCGTAGATTACACAAAGATTTAAGACCCTTAAAAAACCAAGTCTTGCTCTGGCGTTAGACAAGAAAAGTATATTTCCAAAATTGCTTTGCCCGTCAAATAGCAATTAATGTAGCTCTTATTTATTTTACCCTAACCTTAATTCTTTAAGAGTTGCCCAAAAATATATGAGAAATTATCTCTCCTTGTTAAAGTTATGGTTAAAAATTCAGTCTCAGTTTCGATTTTATATTCGTAATAAAAAGTTAAAGTACCTACTACATATAATATACAAGATTATAATGGTTTTTATTTAATAAAAATGTACCTACATTTAGCATTACTTTTAAGTATTTGCTATGATTTTATTTTAAAAGTATCCATTTAACGACGATATTACTGTTATAATAAGGTTCATATACGAAAATAGACTATTTTGAAAAACGCATTAGGAATCCATATGAACGTATAATCTAACCACGCACTTTACATATAATTGATTAAATACGCTTTAGTTTGTAGCCCGTTTCGCGATATTTGATAGTAGGGAAGATTATTATTTGTATATTATTATGTATAAAATGTTGTTTGTAATTCTAATAGGAACATTGAGTTGTTAAAACTTTTGCTCAAATTAAAACATAATACGAAATCGACGTAGACTAAGTTACTATTATTATTGTTGAAAGTGATAGAGAATGGTTATATAATGAAAGTGTGATTACAATCTCTGATAATGGTAAAGTAAACATAGTACAAAAATACTATACGTTTCCAAAAACACATTTATTTATAAACCCATAGACGACTTAACAAAGGAGCTTTCGATTCAAAGACCACGGGCTTTTGATTTTTAAATAAAAAAAATACTAGTCACGTAAAAATCAACACGATCTCATTAACCTTGCGCTGACAGGATATCGGTGGCTATCTCACGTTACAATAACAATTATCTATTATGATGATAATGTCAGATTGGGTTACACTGCGCGTATT
The DNA here is from genome assembly GCA_018238005.1 of Eurema mandarina. Classification (NCBI taxonomy): domain Eukaryota; kingdom Metazoa; phylum Arthropoda; class Insecta; order Lepidoptera; family Pieridae; genus Eurema; species Eurema mandarina. The sequence goes on along the minus strand of DWAJ01001465.1, from coordinate 17,418 downwards.
GCGTTACGGTGGCCAATGGCAGTCGTTAACTCGAGTTGGGTTCAGTCGAGCGTCACTTCTGGGCTTCTGAAACCTCTAAAAGTCTTGAAGGATGGTCGGGATACCACCTGCTGGCGAGACGTTTTTGCGTCTGTAAACATAAGATATTTGTAATCACTATATATTATAAAAAAGTCGCTTTCACTGTCCCTATATATCTATAGATGCTTAATTCTATACATCTACGCAACCGAATCTCATGCAGTATTTTAAATATATAGAGCGATTCAAGAGGAAGGTTTTATATATAAATTAAATCAAAACTCTCAATCAGTAAAAGATTATTTAACTCATATTACGTAGATTACTTCTTTCAGTGTCACAAACTGTCTATAATTAATCTATATAAGTCTTTAGTACATATTTAAATTCGTGTTATTGGCGTTCTATTACTTCAAACCTAACTAAATACTAAGCTTTAAATTATAAATTTATCTTATTACGCAATAATATTAATAATAAATATTTCTTGTTACAGGTACGTAAAATAACCTTCAGTACATATGTACGTGGAAATGTCCGAGGTATTTCAAGTACTTTCTACGCTATAAGTACTATCAAGTAGGTGACAAGGTATAGACAAATATTCTAGTGCAAGTGAAGAGGCTTATTTGTATGCACCTAGAGTACGATCGTTCTAATGTTTACGTTTGAGTTCGTAGACCCAAAACGATGTTACGTCATCGTGTATATTGATCGGCATACGGCACAGTTGGTCAATGATACGGCATGCGGTTATTTTAAGTGTTATATGCTACTAGCTGGCCCTATGCGCTTTCGATCGTGGACCTATCCTACGAGTATACCCTACACATACTATTTTCTTCTCCTAAAGAAACCTCATACTTCAAGGAATATAAAAATATAGAAATCGGTTCAGTTTGTATCGAGTTATGCACTAAAAACACATTCGGCAATTAAAGTTTATATTAGATAATGGTATAGTAGAAGTAATAATTTACTTTATGGGATTTATGGGAATTAAGCTTTCAATTGATTTCCCGTATCTATGTTTGTTAAGTTTATTACAACGATTTTGTTATGGTTTCTTTGAATATTACTTATGAATAATATTGTATGGATGCGAAGGAAATAAATTAAAAGGACATAGTTATAATATAAGGTTTTAAGCTGATAGGAATAACGCTTGAATTCTACTTAATGCTACTAAGTCCTTCGAAGTTTTGAACTCTAAATTAATTCATAGTCAGACTATAGCCATGTTTAAGCCGTACAAAATGTTGTAGGCTCGTAGTTAGCGGGTAAATGTATTGAGGCATCCACCCGTGCTTTGCCGGTCTGCAGCACCTGACATGATAAAATCGTGAATGCGAAATGTTATTTATGTCCAACACTGCTGTTTTAGTATTAGGGGGGATAATCGCTTGAAATGTATGAATACTAGCTCCTTAGAGCTGGAAGAGTTTCCCACTGAAAATTGGCGTAAAGTAGTAGCAACTCATTATAGATGTCCTTGCGTTTTCTTTGGTAAGTGGCAGAACGGAAGGCTCATTTTAACTTAAGGTCTTTCATTCTTCTTTTTATTCCTTCCCCTATTTCTAAAGGTAACTAATGCAGTCATGAAGCACTAAGCTTTGCGGCTGTTCTTGGGTGAAGGTACCATTAGTCGTCCTCCATCATACAAAATCTTAACCAAAGATTATGTCCCCTTATTGTCGATACATTTGACAGACCATCTCTAAGGCAATAAACACGTTAACTGCCTTATATAAAACATCATAGTATGGTGTATGAAGCAATTATACGGATCCATACAAGTCGATGAATAGCTCCTCCGTTTTATACCTTAAAAGGCCCGAGACGTCTTTAATCCGAGATTTTCCTCATTTTGAGCGCTGAGACGTTTCTTAATCAGGTACGTAGGTGCTCTTGGTAGAAAAGTCTTGACTTTTCCATTAAGAGAGACTTTAGAGAGCCTTACACGCAACGAAATATCATAAGCCCTTTCCGAAGCTGTAGTTTTGAAATAAATTCTTTCTTGAGTAAAAGTACAGCCAATATTCCATTGAGTAAAGCAAATTAAATGAAAGATAATTCAAATTGTTTGCCGACTTGGTACTATTTACTTCAATAAATTGGCATAGTTCTCGGAGTTATAATTTAATACTATAATCAACGCAAACCAACAAACATATTTGCCGATAGCTTAATTTGAGCTGTGAGTGCGAACTTCGCACTGCGGATATTGACATTAACATCTGCATTAACAAATTTCATTTGTACTCAGCTATTTCGAATATTTCATTTAATTTTCAAAATTTTTTGAAGTTAGGCAACTGAGCGATGTTCTGATGGTAAGCGACCACTTTCTCTCATGAAGAGTTGCAAATTTTACTGCCTCACGAATGCGTTGCCGGCCTTTTAAAACGGGGGATATTTAAGGGACTTGTGACCAAACTGAACGATGAATTGATAAATCTAATGAGTACCTAATGATCTTATGAGTTTTCATTCCTTGACGCCAGTTTTCTGTAGGAGGATGGTACCACCCATACTTAATAAACCAAGCACGTTAAAATTTTGATATTACGAGCGAACTTTAATTAAAAACGTTCCATCTAGAATAACGGCTCGTAAGATAAAAACGAGAAGTTTCGAAGCCAAAGCTTAAGCAAAAGTCACATTAACGGAGGATAATTTAAAGCCAAGAGATAGTTCTGGCAATTTCTTATTTTTGCACATTCGACGAAAATAAAGAACCCTTGCTTGGGGTTGAGTTTTTGTACAGTCTGAAAGCGGTAAGGCGTGGCGTTTTGTAAGGGGATGCACTTGGTTGAAGCTTCTGTCTGGAAAAACCCTTGTTTGCTTACTATTCTAGCTATTTACTGTTAGTCTGGATACAACATTGTTTGGCTCTTAGTAGCTAATATAGTCTAGTGATATTTAACGAGGCTATATGTAGGGACGTTTTTGATACGTTATGGTGTTACGGAATGATTATGTAACATAATATGCATGTCAAAAGTCAAAGTCAAAGTCAAAAGTTGGTTGGTCAAAGCCACCGGTTCGGAAGGCAGTTTGTACAGAGAAGAACCGTCATCACACTAGTTGCTCTTTTAGTAACAATTATAAGTACTTAAACGTGATTTGTAATGACTTCAAATCAATTATTACAAATATTTAATTAGCAGCAGTAGGAAACAAAAATCCAAATAGAAAAAAAAAACTATCGAAAAGAAAAAGTTATTCCATTCGTTTCTATATTTGCAAAAGTATTCCCTTACCAAGATGTATCATTTTAAAAGCAAATTCAAAAATATCACAACTTCGTGTGTCTGAATTCAAACAGAGCTTTCTAAGTTATTAGCTTCCACTTTCTAGGGTCGGGTGTGTTAGGGAGACACGCGTGACGTTCTCGCCGTGAAATTGTTACTGCAAACATAAATTGTCAGCTAATATAAATTGTGCAAATTTAATGGGGTGTTTTTTTATACTGTCTCAAAATATTTTTTGGAAAACGAATTAATTGTTATTTTTTATATGTTGTGGTCTTGAATTATAAATAAAGTTATTAAGTTAAATGTTTACCATTCTTGTATTTTGAATTTAGATGTTTGTTACGATTTTAGTAATTTTCAGGGCATTTCTAAAATGTCCATTTTATTAGTACTACTTAGAAGAAAAAGAAGAATAGTATATTGTGAGGTACTGTTTGTAGTAACGACTACTTAAAAAAATCTGTTTTTAGAACGCTTAGCTAATTATATTAATAATACAGTAAAACGAAATTGTCCAATACGCCTATTTTATATGTATATTTCAACTCCATCAGAACCTTAATCTATTTTAAGTTTAGTTAGGATAAAAATAGGCTCCTAAGCGGCCATGAAACTTAGACCACATCACGCTTACCATCAGGTGTGAGGTGAAAACAAAAGCTACAAAATGATTTGTAAATGTAAATAGTTTCGTAGCTCTTCAGTCACGGTGATGTAGAGTGCATGCCGGTATGAGTAGGTACGTGTAAATACTCAAGCTTAACAAATACGACGAGTGCTACCCTCCTGACGCTTCAACCACTGTTATCTACGTTTCCAACTTTTGTTGATATTGTCGTTGTGACAACTTACAAGCGAAGTACCTACCACATAATAGAATGGCAGGTACGGTACATTGGTACGGTCAGCAAAATAATAATTTTCGTTGTGAATATTATGTCGTGATGACTTACACACTCATTAATTGTAAAAAAAATAGAGCTTTATATATGAATTTCAGATAAAAGCTTGAATTTTTGATATAAGGCACTTTGAAAGATCCGTAATCTCTAGTTTCTCTTAAGTTCTATTTTCTTGGACTAGGTATAATACAAGTTGATATTTGACGATCTTAACTTCGATTAACGATCCTACGATATATGTAACTTACATTTGTATTTTTCTGGAGTTTATCCGTTATCTGGTTTAGCGTGGTACTAGAAAGCGCTGTATTAAAGTAAATGTGCACCAACAATGCTTCTTACAATCCTCTAAGAACGAATCGCCTTTTAATGTAAAAACTACATTATCTATATCATATTTGCTCACGGTACATTTCAATACAGGAACTTAGCGCAGTACTATATTAACGCGGCGACACAAATGTCCTCAAGTAGGCTACAGTCCTGGTTTCCTGTGTGGAATGAGTTTCCATGTTCGCGCCTAACGTACAAGCGACTCGGCTCTAGTAGTTGGCAGGTGATATTTCCTATTGATACAGTCTGTCCTGTCTGTTGCGGAGAAGTTTTAATGAATGAAAATGTTCTTCATACGTATACCTATATATATAGGGATTTTGTATTGATGAATTATTGTATACGAGCTGGTTGGTGCCCGTGGTTTTTATCCGCCGAAAAAGTTTTTTTTTTCTCTTTTTAATAGCTTTTCTACGACTTGGGTGCGATACGAATCCAGCAAAATAAAATATATAAAGCGTTTTTAAGTCTCGAGTTGAAACTAAATTAATCAAATAATGCAAAGTGTTTTTAAAGGAGATAAGAAATAAGTGAATAAGGAAGAACATTACTATTAACGAATTAAATAGTCGTTAAACACAGATCACAAGCAAACGCAAACTCCATTTATATCTTAGTCTGAACTTTCAGAATTTCACAACCCGAAAGTTTATTCACCTTTCACTGTAACTGAACCGAATCGCATCGGAACCTTTAACGATATTAGACAAACGGGACGTCATAGCTGGCGCCGTGTCACTGCCCGTTGACATTTCCCGTAATTATCTGACTCGTGCTATATAAACTCTTATACGTATAAAGTGATACTTTAGTGTTGTAAATGTTAAAGGGTTTTCTTTCAGGGCTGTTAAGCAAACGCCTGAGACCTTGTAAGCACTGTTTAGATATAAGGCATACAAATGCCATTCATTTACTTAAAGTATAATTTAAAGCGTGTACATGATGTACGTATACCTTTATATGTAATTCTAATATAGAGGTTAAAACTGGTATTGCAGCATAGATTAAATATGACGAATACTGAAACGCTTTTCAATTTAAGTACAAATCAAATTGGTCCGATTTGACAGTTCGCCTTAAAATTTGCGTGATTTGCGTGACTATTTTGCCGTTGATGTATTGAATTAATAATGAAAAGTATTTTTAATATAGCTTTGCTTAATAGTCCTTATTTGTACGTCAGTATCATAGGGCTATGATATGCAACATTAAAAGAATAAGCTTTGAAATACTGAATGTCACTTTCAATTAAACAAAGCTAAAACAACCTATCAGAGTACTAAAAAGCCCCCCAGTTTCGTTGTCATGAGTAATAAATAACAGGTGTAATCGATATTGTGCATTGGTGTGCGGGTTTTCGGACGATAAAGCACTGTTGAATGGCGAATGATGAATAGCCGGCCAAGGATGGAGGGTGGTCGAAATACTAATGTTTGGTTAAATTTTTAGACTCTTCAATTTGTGGGTATAAGAGTTAATTTTAATTTGTGGGTAAATAATGAATGTGTTACTGAAGTCAGAAGTAATTATTCGTATTAGAAGCATAAGTCAATGGTAATATTTATCGAATATATTATATTGAGTACAGGCATTACTATTTAATATTAATATTATTTAAACGAAAATATGTGGTCATAATGATGTGAAAATTTCAAGTAATACATTTAGAATATAGTAGCAATATATTGGTGTCAAAATGTTCATTATAAATTCTCGATACAATCAAATGATTGTGTCAGAGAATCATACGATTGGGTCTGATATCGCGGCCGCAATATTTTTTAACTGATAATACGATAAAATGCACTATCGATGTAATTGCGTTTTATGTAATTATCGCTCGATTTCGCCAGTTTTGTTTTTGTTTTGAGCGCCGATACTCATTGGTGTTGTGATTCTGTGTTTTTATTGTAATTGGGGCATGACTTGTGTATCGTAAGCGAAACATTAATTAATATAATGATTCAATCTTAATAGAAGATACGTTCGTTATTCAGATTGTGTAATCACAAATGTTATTTGGACTATGTGGGTTTAATATTGTTTTATTTTTCTTTTTTTCATCGGAAGAAAAGAAATATAAAACAATGTCGGACTTTACTAAAACCTCTTTTAATGCAACCTATTTAGTCGAGTAGCACCTAAAACCTCCATTGCATTAAATTTGAACGCGATGTTTACTTAACGATACTTTTAATTAAAACCAATACTTCTCTTCCCGACAGTTTAAAAAAATGACATATATCTATGTGTGTAAAAGACAACCATGCCAATACAAGTCACTTAATTTTAATTCTTAACATCTAAAATGTTAGGTATCCTTACGAAAGACTTTTCTACGTCGAAAGTTGTATCTATATGTGTTTAAACATCACTTACAAAGTCTCTACTGCAACTTAATACAATACTTCATAACAAGAGAACGAATATAGAAAGCTATCGACCGATTACACAGATTTAACGTACATTAAACTTGTTAACTCAAAACACACGGGCTTACAACGTCATGCGTGCACAATCGTGGCATTAGAGCATTTAGTGCGGTAATGATACTCGATGACCGGCGTAACAGGATCTTCCGCACTGCAGAGAAAGCTTTTAATGCGTGTAACTGGATAAATGACTATCGGTAATGTAAATCGCATGTGCTATAGACATTTCAATATCGAGTCAGATACGCAGGTACAATTGGTTGGTAATGTTGCATGGTTGTTTGTCTTCGTTTATTGTAGGAGTTCAGTTAGTTAAGAAGATAAGTAGGGCTATTCTCTGGTGATAGTAGAGACAACGGGTATAAGAAATTTAGTTTTTTTGGGCGATGTGTTTTTTTGGCATGTCTGCCTAGGTGCCTATTCATTTATTGATTATATGATTATTGCTTACACGTCGGGCTTTAAAATAAACTTTTTGTCACGATCTTGTGGAAGCAGCTATCACACGCGGTATTTCCGATGCAATGTGACATGCTACAAGAAGAGAGCGTATTCTTAAAAGGCAGGGTTTCAGAGTTAGATTTAGTTCCACGGCCATGTTCATTGGCGGCAAATGCCACTTTCCATCAGGTAGATAACGAGCTAGTAAGTAAAGTAACGATTTATATAAAAAATATGTATTTAAAGTTATAACTAAGCTTGCAAAACCGAAGAAATGCAAATAGTTTGAAAGGCAAGAGTCAAATATCTATCTCATACTTGTAAATAAAGAAAATAATGGATTGTTTGTAATAAAATTGAGGAAGTGGTAATCGACTTTTTGTTTTATGCACTTTCAAATTTGTGGTCAGCATTTGTAATCGCTGACACTAATGATAATGATATGATGATAATGATCATGATAATGTCACGCTTATTTAGAAATTCGATAACGTCTTTTATTTAATTCGTGCTTGATTGTACAGCTTTAGTTTTTATCCGACTGCGGCGCAACCAAATATAGGTAATGATTTTAGTAAGCAATGTATGTATGTTTATATGTATAGTAGCGCCTTTTCAATTGAATTCCTCGGTTATTGCAAGGTCGGCTTATGGTTTTTTAACTTTTTTTCTTCCTACGTTGCGTTGAGGTGACATATACTTTTTTTCTTGAAATGGATGGTTGAATAATTTCTAGATATGATATGCATATTTTTCCAATGGGAAGTCAACAATAGGCATAAATTAATTTAAGGCGACGATGACACCCACAAACATCGATTCGATTCAATTACATAAAAATTGTTGTTGATTCGGCAAGCATTACATTAATTTCGACTTTACTGCTATAGTAAGTGAGGTCATAATTCTATGTAAGTGTATCGAAATTGATTACTATTGAGGTTTCACAATCTATTGTAGTGATAGAGCTTAAATATTGTAATTGTGATTTATACGGTGAGGAAAGTTTTGTTCAATAATCATAAGTGATATGTGTAGTTTGTTATATTTATTTAGTTGTTTAATTTAAAGATATTCTATGTAAATATAATAGAATTGAGTTGACAAGTTCATAACTCGATAGTCGCTTGATTAGTCTATTTTTGTATGCCCCTTCCGACTACAATTTTATGTTTTATCGAAACGTTTTCTACGCGGGTTACAAGAAGGTGCGGGACACAGCTAGGATTAAAGTTTCTAAGCAAAAATGTGCTTAACAATATTCCGTTATCAAACGTCTAGCCAAAAACAATTTCACAATTTCATAAAACGGTGGCTGGCTCAGCAGAATTCCGGCCGCGTCGCATTTCGCCAGCTATCCCGGAAAAGCGCGCGTTTCCCCGGTCCAAACATATTTCATCCCGGAGTACGCCTCCCGTAGAACTAACTATACCGCCTCTATGCGGTTCGATCCGGTTTGAACGTGATTTAGCCGGTATTCGGGTGTAAATTGTTCTATGTTGCAATAAAGTACGTTAAAAACTTTAAGAGCTTATATTAGTATTTATTATTGATAAATACACAATATAATTTGAATAATTAATACATTTTCTATATCATAAACTGTACATCAGTTTGTAAGATTGTAGATATAATTTCAGTATTTACTGAGCCTTTTGTGATTATTTGAAAATGTTTGGCGTGTTTAGATATGAGCACAATTATTAACATATCTTTGATCAAAGTTATAGGATATAATCTAATTGATTCATATCCAACGGATAAAGAAGTGTTGTACTAACCAACTTAGCAGCAAAAAACAGCTAAGCTATTGTTTCTCACTTAAGAAAATAATTAAGCGCATAGTAAACTAAGCTTATACAGGCAAAGAAATTGATATTTTTTTAATGCTTTTTTTAAGCGAAGTTCATTGTCTAGAGCTGGATTAGCGCTTGGAAAACGGCGCGACGGGCGATGCCCTACAATTTGCGTAGTCTACACGTGTGTGTGTGTAGCTGTGTACATATACAGTGGAATGTGTCTGTGTGCGTGAGCTTTCCTGCGCGCCGAATGCGGGAAATTGATACGTCACCTGTGATCCTTTAGCGGAATAAATGTAGTGGATATTATTTCCTTTGTGCTATTGTATTGTGCGTGAATGTTAAAGGATTTTATAAGTGAAGTAGGTATTATTATTTTCAGTGAAAGTTTGAAGTAAATTTTTTTAGGGATTATCTTTCGGGATTGGTACCTACTTTAAATAAGTTCATTATTTAAAGTCAATTGTAATAGAAGTAATAACGACAGTTTTCGAATAGAAAAGATGATTAGACTTTCTTTATTTTTTTATATTCATATCAGATATTTGGGAGTTAGGATACGGTCTATTTAACACAGGGTCACGTTGATTTAAACGTACTGCAACTACTATACCTACGACTGACGTAGTATTTATAATGAAGACGTTACATTAAATCCCAGAAGGAACGCTTAGACACGATCAGTCTCTATCGAATTATATCCAATCAGATTTACTCTGACACTTCTGCTTCGCACCGCAGGGATACCCAATCACACAAGTTGTGATAAGAGCGCTAACACTTTACCTAAAGTTGTGTTTTAATGAGCGGCGCGTCGCCTAGTCTTCCTTTGTTTGAACACAATGCAGTCTGAGTACGCGGGCGGCGATTCATTGTTAATATTTCATGTTTGGTGCCTGTTAAACGGAACTAAGGTTGTAACAAGCTTAGGGATGCTAGCTAGGGGAAGATTGAGTGAGCCGACAGTCGACCTGGCTTGACGAGAGGGTTAGGCAATTTTGTTTAGTGGAAAATTTTTAGGCGTGTAAAATTTTATATTTTTTATTTATTTATTTTACCCTTTATTACAACAAAGGAATATTAACAATTAGACAGGTAAAAGAAATTTACATGTAAGAGGCGGCCTTATTACTTGAAGTGATTTCTTCCAGGCAACTCTTGTATTTTAGAAGGAATTTATAAATGTTAATTTTTAACTTTACTAATTATAACATGGCAATTTCTTTGAAAATGCCTATTTATACATACAGATTTGACTATAAACATTAACAAATAGAAAACAAAAAAGTGCAAAAATAGTTCTCATATTTCGAATGCACGTAGTTTCCACTTGGAACTATTGACTGCATATATCGCAGAGCTAATTGCTAGTCTTCGATTGGTAAGGTCGTTGCCCTTTGCATATTGATTGGTCTAAAACTATACATGGATATACATATAACCTAAAAAACTTCCAATGAAGTTCAACCAAAAGGTCCAAGAGAGAGAATAACCAATGAACTGCTGGAATTTAATTGTTTTGTAAAACCATAACGATTTTGACATGCCATCATGTTATTTAACCTACTCGAATAAAACTATATTTAGCTTACTTTGAGAAGGCTATAGCTTTTTTATATTTAAGTAATATATAAGAAAAATTAATATAACTATCCTTACTAATATTATAAATGTGAAAGTGTGTTTGTTTGTTCTTCCTTCCTTCACGCCGTAGCTAAGCAATGAATCGACCTGATTGTTGGCTTACAGTTAGTTGAAAAGATGAAGTAACATAGGCTACTTTTTAACTGGAAAAAACGGTTATAAAAGGGGAAGGGGCGGTAAAAGTTTATATGAAAGTCCACGCGGACGGTGTCGCGGGCAACAGCTAGTACATATAGAAATGAACGTACATAAAGTCTCTATGAAAAGCGTGTATACGATGGTAGGTAGGCTATGCTGAATATTCCGCCCGCCTACGTTAGTCGAGTTTCGCGTACCGTAGGGCGCGCTTGGTTGTAGCGAATTTTGTTCTGTAAGCTTACGGTACGTATTTTACTGTTTATAAATAGATGTGAAGACGTAATTAATTTTGAATAAATATTGTAGTTATTAAATATATCTTAATAATATGTAGCTATATTAAAAACAAAACAAGTGCAAATAAAATTTTTCGTAAATACATTTGGAAGATGTTTTACGATACTGAAATTGTATATTGTATTGAAGTTTACTACATTTGAGATTAGATATTCTCAACTTTTATGAATGTTGGTCGTTTTCTACTTCATTAATTTGTAGGCTTTACGCGCCTTAAAATAGCTCTAAACGTGACGAATATTTTTTAATACTAACGCTTTTTATTTTAATTCTTAAATACGTTCATAAATAAGTATGAGTCTTATTGGAGAACTGTTATTAAATAATTTCTATATACGTATATTGGGAAAATTACCAAGCTATTCAGAGTAAATGTTGACAATAATAATAGGTATGTTTTGATTGTTCTATGGAAAAATTAATGCCGCAAAGGAAGTTCGCTCTGAACGGATAAGCGAGAGGTCGACTTATCAGTAGGAAACAAATGTTTTCCTTCAGTGCACCGTTAATTGTAAATAACTGTATTACGAACTGTGTCACGGTTCTGTCTCTGCGCGAGTTGTTATTCTTTTGAATATATTTTTATGACTTCACTGTGAGATGTTACGTTGAAGATGTAGAGCAGTGTGCTAAGAAATTGTTTGTTTTGTATTTTTTATTCTGTTGAGTATGAATTAAAATAATGCTATTTCAAGAAGACGATGTCTTTATTTTACGTATGAATTAAAATAATACTCTAACAAGAAAACGATTTCGATATTTGGGTAAGTTATTGTAAAAAATAATAGCAAGATTTTTCAGAAAATTTTGGATATCTCATTGATATGCATTTTTAAAATAAAAACCGGAACTTATCGTTACTCATTATATTTCATTCATAAACGAATTTTAAAAATTAAATAACAACACGTACGTGCGATAGAACGAATATGTATATTGCATCGCGCCCCGATTGTACATACGCAAACCATCCTTATCTAGGCAGCGCCGAATAAAAATAATAATACAAGTGACAGGACATAGCAGCCCTTTGACGTAAACAAACTCGAACGCGAGCCGGCGTTTAGTTTACTTCCGAACGCTGCCGAAACACAATGTCATCCTCTGTCACTCAATAGACGTATACCGTATCATATGAATACAATTTAAGTGTAAATTAACAATTTAGACGCGTTGTGATAGTGAAATAAGCGCAATGCTGTCGATACGACACGGACAGAACGAAGGGAGGCTCTACAGCTTTCAGAGTCTGAAGGAGAAATTTGAACAGCCGAGGTAATTGATAGACGATGATAGTAGGTTGTGTTTAGTTCGTGTTTCAATGTGTATATGTTGGCTGATGGTAGGAAAGTTGGTGCCTATGTTTGTTGTGTTAACATTGGGTATCGAGAATTATATATTTAAGTAAATATGTAGTCGATAAAATTATGTTTTGGTGTGACCGTTTATGTTACTCAAGACTGATTGTAAACTATTTATTCGACTTTATAGGACGGAGTAAACTTTGTTTTCTGATTAGACAATGACTAATGTTTATTGTATTGTTTAGGTTAATGAGAATTTAAAATTTATCATATCCACGATATATAGTAAAGTAATATAAGAATAAGACCAGTCGAAACTGCACTAAACTCTTTCAACAAGTTGACAACTTCCTGCGTCTATTTATAGAGAATAACCATTTTGTATACTGTGTTATTAGTCGTAAGTAGACGAGGTTATTTTTAACTAAAAAACTGTTTTTGTCAATAGATTCGGTGGCGGAGTACAGCGGAGCGCCACACATGCCGACATGCCGCACAGAGGAGGCACCATTGCCGAAAGGTTGGTATTCAAAGTCGAATTAAAGCATATCTTTTTTCAATTAGTCTATATGACTATTTATTAAGAACAAACCAGTTGTTTACTCTAAAGCATACAACAACAAAAAAAGTATTATAATATTAAACTATCAAATTATGAGTAAAATTGTTCCGTATAAATCGGTTACCGCCGGTTCGGAAGGCATTGTCTACAAAGAAGATCAAGCAAGAAACTCAGATAGTTGCTCTTTTAAAATAAGAAAAGATAACTCACAAACTGTCGCGTTTACTATATTAGAAAGGTGTTTCATATTAAAGATCTAAAGAAATTGGAAAAACCGTCTTTAATATACGAAAAATATTATATGTGTTAATGTAATGTATGTATATGTGCAAGTATATGTGTACCTATTTAAGAAAAACCGTGGTTTGTAATCACGAGCGCTCACTGCTTGTATAAAGAGCACACAAGTGTTGCCTCAAAGAACTTTAATTTCCACTTCTCTTGAGGTTTTTTCACATATAACCGTCTATATTACTTCTTTTTTTACTTATGCTAGGCTATAAATGCTCATACATCATCTTGTGTAGGACATACATTACATACATTTTTTTATCAAACCAAAAGCAAAAATATTTACATTTTCAACAGAATTATTTCGTTAAAAATTAAAAAAAAAGTGCATTCTCACCAAAATCATATAATTTCCTACAAAACAATTTGCTAAGTAGGTTATTAATCTTCGAGTAAATTAATCATTCGCTCGAAAGAATGTACCAGCTCGCATACTTACCGCTGACAAATCATTATGATCACGGATGAATAATTACCGTTTACTGTGAACGCAAAAACGTGCAAATTGTTACGTAAGTGCGAAATGAATTGATAATGCACAACAGTGGCTTTATGGCACGTAATTAATTTTAATCTGTATTTCCTCTCGGCACTTGACAAGAATAATAGCGGTCAACGACCTCTCAACAGTATCTATACCGATTTTTTTTATGTGCAAGAATTGTTAGCCAAAATTATAATGCGAAGTTATTAAATCTGATTCGTAGTATTTTCTTATTAATTAAAATAACTAAAACTAAACCTGCTTAATACTTTTTAATCTTTAAAGTAGCTTATCGATGAACAAGGAATAGTTTCTTAGAAGCGATAAGAAGCGAGTCGTAATCTTTTTTTTTTAACAAAGAAAGTGAAAGAAGTGTTAGTCATAAATTAATTAAATGTTTCTTAAAATTTTGTAGTATTGAGTCAGCGTTTAAGAAGTTAACAATTATTTTAATAATAATTTCTATTTTACACAGGCTAATTACGTTTGTAGGTATAATATTATTATAAGTATGATATGTTTAGACTTTGTGAATTTGGAATTTTTATTCACCTATTAGCCAAAACCAACATTGGAATGAAAGCAACATTTTTATGTACCTATAAAAAACTATCGCTGTCAAATTAGTATATTATGTAATGAATTTTACAATTATCCATCCTAGTCATGGCTATCACTAACAGTACCTACCAACAGACATACTCTTTCATAGTTGTTAGAAATAACGTTTATTCAAACGAGCTATTTTAAAAAACGTAGGCTTACGATTATAGTTTTGTATCTATTGTATATATTTTTTTTTTTACAATAAGCAAATACAAAATCATTTCGATTCGATTTTTAATATATTTGTATTTTCGGCGGTTACGGTGTTGCTATTAAAAAATACTTTATACATTTACTAAAGCTCCCTTTAGCGTGGGGGTAGATTACGCTGTATTAAAAATAAGTGTTCTGAAGTATTATTATTCAATGATTGTTTATGTTAAACATAAAAACCGGCGTATGGGCTATAGAAGATTACCGAACTAATGAACGGTAATTAGCTTAGATAAAGCTAACGATTGTGTACATATGTATAGAGCATAATGGTTCATTGTATGCTTCGAGTACTATCAGTTGTTATCAGTAGTCAGTAAACTTTCTATGAATTAGGCGATATCGCTGCGTAACTTGCGCAGGCTAAAAATGGTCAGCTTTAATTGTTTGTTTTGCTTTGTGCTTTGTTATCTTGTTATTATAGTTATATTTATAACAAACCTAGTGACGATGCATTAGGGAAACGGTATAATAATTTTCCTTAATATTATTATTTTAAAACAAGCATATCTTTGTTGTTTGGTTTACCAGATTGTAACGTGAGATTTCACTGTATACAGTTAAGCAGTTAAAAATGTCGTAAATGAAAAAAAGGCGGATTAGGTGAAGTTAATAAGAGTTGGTTAAATACTTAATTGAATTATTCAATGTAAATAATAATATGTATTGTAAAATTACAGATACATTTGAGCTTTCTTAATTCTTAAAGACATATGTATAGGTAACAAGTTCAGTCGATGACGTATAAATTTTGCGATAAATCTCACGCTATCTTCCTAGAGTTCAGATGTATTCATCATTTATATTGATTAGTGTACCCTTCAACTTGTCGAAGTCATAAATTGCGTTCCTAGATAATGCTATTAATGTAATTCACTTCTTTTTACTATGAATCGTATATTCGGAGGGAGTTTCATTTTTTATGTCATCATAATAGGCATGATGACAGAGTAAGTAAATAATAAAAAAATTATCCATCTCTAAGATAATAAAAAATATAGTACCAGTATTTTTTTCTTTGTCAAAATTACAAAAGACTACTACTAGAAAGACTTAAATTTACGGAGCGGGGGCTAATGACGTCACACCTTAGTAGAAAACGTCCATAGCAGTGACGTCATGCGACCTTTTAAATCAATGTATCTCCTCAAGTTTTTGAATTAGAAAATAACTAAAAAGTACATATCTATTGCTTTTCATTAAACTGTTCGAAGGATATTAAATTTTTAGTCGTAATTATAATTGTACTTCTTGGAGTTTAATTTTAAGGAAAATATAGACACGGTTTTGTGGTTAAGCTAATCAATTATAACAATGCTTTTTTCCCGAATTCCGCTTGATTACATAGCTATATTTAAACCGTAATAATAGGTTAGCGGTAAACAAAGTCTATAGATCTTTATAAAGCCAAACATACTAAATAATGTACTCGTTAAAATTATATATTAACATTGAATAATTAAGAATTCTTAGTTCAATGATGAATAAAAAAAACATGAAATAAGTCGATTTGGGTTGCGCGTTTAAAAGGATTACTGTAACAGTTAAATCCTACTAATATGTACTCCAAATGTGAAAGTTTGTGAGAATGTCTACATATATATGAATATAACGGCTGGACCGTTTTAGTTGAAATTTTGTATGTAGATAGGTGATACCCTGGATTGATGAGGGATGGATAGGATACTTTGCATCCTGGTATAGTGACGGGAACGGGAAAAACGCGGGTAAAACCGCGAGGCACTGCTAGTTCTCAATAAATATAGATGTAATTTTCGTTTCAGGCTGGCTGCGCTTCAGGCGGCGGGCGCGAACGATTGGCGCGCGAGGGTTTGCCGCTTGAGCCCCGAACGAGATGACTCGAAGGCCATCGAGCGGGCTAAGAATAGGATCAATGTGAGTATTGATTACAAGTAGAACACATTTATTTGCTAAGACACCTAGTTTTCCAATAGAGAATAGTGCGACTCAGTGGCGCACAATGTTGAATTATGCTGAAGCTAATTGGAACGTGAACTAGTTTTAGTTCGAGAGTGTTCGATTGTGCGAAGGGTTTGCTGTAGTTAGTACATTCAATGTTAAGCAGGCCCATCTTCTGGAGTGGTTGCAAGCAGTATACAACTTCTTCCTCCTTTTCAATCAATTACCTTGACAACCTTTGTTAAATTTAGCAGAGCTGTCAAGCTCCGAGAATGTTGACCACTTTATACCAGGTAGCTCGTCTGGTCGTTTGCTCCTTATGTCATTAAAAATAACTCATTTGTGTGCTAAGACTATGTGCGGTCGCGCTGTGACACACCTACAACACTAGAAATAGATATTGGTTCGGATATCTGTTTAGAGCTAAGAATCAAAGTTTAGATATGATGATTAATGAATAGTTAAATGTTTAACTGATTATTTTGATCGGTTTACATAAACTTGGCAAATCGATTGTGAATAAAATTTGTAGTCCACACTAATATTCTTTAAGGAGATGTAAGACTTACGTAATAACCGTACATTGTGCTAATCTATTAAAACGTATCTTTTGTATATTTTTAACATAGTGTTATTAAATTAATTAACAATCTATACTAATATATAAAGCTGAAGAGTTTGTTTGTTTGTTTGTTTGAACGCGCTAATCTCAGGATCTACTGGTTCGAATTGAAAAATTCTTTTTTTATTGAATTGACCATTTATCGAGGAAGG
>DWAJ01001464.1:0-22150 GCA_018238005.1 Eurema mandarina | reverse complement strand
GAATAAAATAAAATACAAAATTCTTTATTTGGATTAATAGTTGATACAAATCAGCCTATGTAACCATAGCTGCCTAGTTATGAACTATTACAGGAGATAATGACCTTTTCTATTTAAAAAGATTCTGAAATACATTTTCATAGTTAGAATTAAAAAAAAAACTAAAGTAGAAAAGTGGAAAAAACACGTTTAGGTTATTATTTGAATACTTCCATTGATAATTTGCTGATTAGATGTTTCTAACCTCTATGTATTGTATGTATGTATCTACAAAATAAAAGTATGTATATGTAATTTATTCCGTTATCTAGTTGCCATAATACAAGCTTCGGCTTAGCTTGGGACTAGATGGCGCTGTGTATGAATGTCTTAAAATATTTCCAATTTCCAGTATTTGTTATGCTTATTTTACAAATTACTCACAAAATGGGAATCGAACAACTGTCTTAAGTCAATTGTTTTCATATAACGAGTATATACTAGAATATATTATTGGCTTGGAACATAAAGACCCTATGATAATGGTTAGGGATAAAAATAAATTCAAAATACATATTTTTTCAATTCTTTACACTCGATTTTAAGCATCGATATGGTCTGCACAACAAATCCTATAATACTGTATCAAAAAAACATTTTTATTTATCAGGCTCACTATAGCTCAGCGCCGTTGTCGCTTCACCAACGAGAATAATCTTAAACACTTTGCTGTATATTCATACGCGAACTGTCGTATGGAGTGTCGCGCTCGTCTCACGCTGCAGTACTGTGACTGCCTGCCCTATTTCTATAGAAGAGTTGGTGAGGACCTTTTGTAACGGATAAACCTCTTTTAGTAATGTTTAGTAGCTTATATAGGTACCTTCCGACTGCGTTAGCGACCTAGAAATAGAGGAAAACGATTGACGATTAAAATATTAAATTAAAAATTTCAAAAACCCCCGACAGACAGACAGACACGTCAAACTTATAAAAATTTTGGGTTTTTGTGATGTACAAGTCATAACCTTTTATTTGATACCCCACTTGAGCATATTTGCAGACATTCGGTTTTTCTTCCCCATTTTAACCCCCCATAACTTTTAAACGGCTGAATCGATTTTCATCAAACATGTCTAAGAACACTCGCCTATAAAACACCTGTAATACAAAAGAAACTAAATTGAAATCGGTTCATTCGTTTGGGGAGCTATGATGCCACAGACAGACAGACAAATCAAACTTATAACACCCCTCTTTTTGCGTCGGGGGTTAAAAAGGAATTTTAGATAGGACCAAGGAAGAAAGGAAGGGAAAAATGGGCCTCTGGTCCTCCCATTTAGGACGAAAGGAGAGGTCGTCTGTAATTTATTTATTTATTTATTTACATAACATATAAAGATACAATTCTATAATGAGATGTTATGTAATGAGATGTGATTTATGTAGGAGGGTAGTATCACCCCGAGTGACTTCCTATAATCTACTACAACTATATGAAAACTAAGTCTTTTGTATGTCTGTCTGTAAGTTCATGATAGATACAAAACCAATAGATAGAGTAAACGTGTAGATAATAATAATCTGACGACCGCTTGGCGCAGTGGTAACACAACTGCTTTCTGCGCGAAGGGTCGTGGGTTCGATCCCCACATCGGATAATATATTTGTAATTTACATTTGCATTTTTCTAAGGTCTGGGTGTTGCTATGTTTTGTATGTATGTATTTACAAAAGAAAAGTATGTATACTCGTATGTAATGTATTCCGTTATCGAGTTGCCACAACAAAGCTTCGGCTTAGCTTGGAACTAGATGGCGCTGTGGACAAATGTCCTGAAAATATTTATATTTTATTTATTTATAGATATAAGTTTTAAGATTTCTGTGAACTTAATATGTATTATACTAAAAGAAATCGGGTAACATTGAAACAATTACTAGTGAACAATTATTTGCTAATACTTTTTTGACAGGCGATGAAAAAGTTTGCGATGTTCGAGGACTGCACTGCTTGGCCAAGCACAAAGGTATTTATTCATATTTAATTAACTGTCAAACGTAGAACATTAATCTTTTATATATAAAAGAAAGTCGTGTTAGTTACTTCACTTATAATTCAAGAACGGCTGAACCGATTTAGCAGGGGAATAATTTTTTTATGAAAGTAAACGCGAACGGATAAAAAAAAAAATTATGAATCCAGCAATATAACCCTACTTTAGTACAAGGATAAGTATATGTAGAAAAAGAACTACAAAAAGTGTCCAATATTAATATTATAAATTGTGAAAGAGAGAATTTATGGTTATGTTCGTTTACGTTTCACGCAAAAACGGCTGTACCGATGTTGATGAAATTTGGTATATAGATAGGTAGTACCATGGATTATTAATTAAAACCACGGGGTACTGCTAATTCGTATATTTGTATATATACTTCGACGTAACTCACTTTCTACGTAAATATATTGAATTAAATATTTCAGATTTGTTATTTAAATTACGTGATGCGGCGGGCAAGAAGATAGACTGCGGCTGCTTGCCCATCTGCGACGATGTCAACTACGTCATACAATCTAATGTAAGTTATATTTGTATAAATATATCTCTTAAAAGTCTTATACAATACTAGCGACCGTCCCGGCTTCGCTCGGATATATTATGCATGTATTATACATATAAAACTTTCTCTTGAATCACTCTATCTAGGAAAAAAAATCGGGTGGGGCTAAACTTCAATGTTAGTGAATCGTTTTTTTTTTAAATTTAAATGAAAACAAGATTGACTATATAAGTGAAATATTCACACCACATTTTTGTTTCTATGACTAATATAGATAAAATAGTTTTTTAATTATTAAGGTACGATGATATAGACCTTTTAAGCCTGGTATAGTACGCGTCACGAATCTTTAGCGCTGAACGAAACCTGCGCAGAAGTCAAAAATAAGCGCAAGTTCCCCAGTCGTGTTGTCTTTCTCGCACCAATACGTCAATTACGAGCGCGATTCTACCCATGCGCAGCTATTCTCGTCAACCGCTAAACATCCGTGACGCGACCTATACCCGAATGTTTCGGCGCGATTTTAAAGACGTTTCACGTTTACATACTTTGTTTTTTTCTATATAGTGATTTAAAATATTCATAGAGTTGGTGCTATATTAACATTAATGTGTGTATTTTGTATGTCTGAGTGTTTAAATACACTATCAATAAGGAATTTGACAAAGTTTTAGTATTCTTTTTTTAAATAGAAAATCCAATTAAAGACAAAAATCTATCCAATTTTGTATTTTTATCTAGTCTAGTTGTATGTTTTGTCAAAAGAGAAAAGTTTTTTTTTTAGTTAATTAATTAATAATTTTTTACAGGCATTGCAAGAATGGTTTTTAGGGACCAACCTGCAGTGGGGCATCGTGACCTACCCGCGCATGAGGTACCGAAGGGACATCATTTTCGGCTTCACTGATGTGTTAGGTCAGACAAACAAACATAAATCTTTGTTATCCTCAAAAAAACAGCGTGAAATAATATTAAAAACTAGCTGTTGCCCGCGACTCCGTCCGCGTGAACTTTCATATAAACTTTGACCCCTTATAACCCTTTTTCCAGTAAAAAGTAACCTATGTCCTTCTCCTGGCTCTAAACTACCTCCCTGCCAATTTTCAGCTAAATCGGTTCAGCCGTTCTTGAGTTATAAGTGAAGTAACTAACACGACTTTCTTTTATATAGATATATAGATGCCAGAAAGCCATTTCTACCAATTTTTTTGAACAAATATTTTTTTCCTTTTTTAATTTGTGCTAACAGCTAGAATGTTGGAACATTAAGCGCAATTCATGATATAAATAAGTATTAAAATAATTATAACAAGCTTTTTTAGGAAACATTTTTGCTTTTTGTTTACAAGTACTAAGGTACCAAGTTTCAGCTTAATCGGTCTATTGGACACGGGTCAATATATATACATATACTAGCTGTTGCCCGCGACTCCGTCCGCGTGGACTTTTATATAAATTTTCCCCCCTCTTCTTTCTACCCTTATAACCCTTCCAGTTAAAAAGTAGCCTATATTTTATCTCAGGCTCTAGACGATCTGTGTACCAAATTTCATAACAATCGATTCAGCGGTTTGGCCGTTAAAGCGTAAAATTAAAAATAGGTAAAAAACGTTTTAAGTTAAACAGTTTTATGTTAAACATACATTGCAATGTTTAAGATGAATGTACTAAAAACCAAAAAATAATAAAATAGATACAGCCATGGGAATTATAAACATACGCATTGACTAGACTAAAAAAAAACCAACTGCCTAACGACGAATTAAACGATTCTTCTATCGCACATTAAGTCGATAATTTGTAGAAATTTTTTTTTTATGATATGAAGAGGGGAGTCGAGCTGGACGCACTCCTGATGGTAAGAGTAACGCCAGCCCATAGCCGATGCAGTGCTACCCGGAACTTTGCTATAAAGCCTAACTCCGGGCAGGGGTGCACTACACCGGATCGGATGTTGAGACTCATTAGCCCAGTAATTTCACTGGCTACAGTGCCCTTCAGACCGGAGCACAGTGACATTTTCACGTCACTGTTCAGGCGGTAGAATGTCAAACAAAAATTGACACGCCCACGGTTTCATTTTAGTCTACTTAATTTATAATATTAGTAAGGATAAGTTTTAAGGCTTAAAATTAAGTAATATTTTTAAGGAAAGGTAAGAAAGGTCTTTTTCTTAACCCCCAGTGGCCGTGGGCGGCATGGCCGGCCTGTTCCTGGGCTGCAGCGTGCTCAGCTTCATGGAGATCATCTACTACCTCACTTTACGACTCTACTGCTACTCTAGGAGCTTGCGGAAATAGTGCTACTAACCTCATTAGTAGACATACCACTAAATATAGCCTATGGTGAGTGATAATGTAGCTTACTTATGAAAAAAATAATTATTTTTTTTTTTATTTATTTCTAGGACATTTAGTTGTTGTAAAATTAAGAAAAACCGGGGGTAGGT
Source organism: Eurema mandarina (assembly GCA_018238005.1). Lineage (NCBI taxonomy): Eukaryota > Metazoa > Arthropoda > Insecta > Lepidoptera > Pieridae > Eurema > Eurema mandarina. The sequence continues at coordinate 17,158 of DWAJ01001464.1, read as the reverse complement.
CTCTTTCGCAGGAGACCGACTGGGAGGGTACCCCCACATTGTCAGATATTCTACCGCCTGAACAGTGATGTGCGAATGTCACTGTGCTCCGGTCTGAAGGGCACTGTAGCCAGCGAGATTACTGGGCCAGTGAGTCTTAACATCTGACGACTCAAAGTGGGGAGCGTCGGTGTAGTGCACCCGGAGTTAGGCTTTATAGCAAAGTTCCGGGTAGCACCGCATCGGCTATGGGCTGGCGTTACTCTTTCTATCAGGAGTGCGTCCAGCTCGTCTCCCCTCTTCATAGTATAAAAAAAATAAGATAAAGAGTATATACATTTATCAATAACTTAAGTTTTACCAAAGCACAACACTTAAAAATTGTCGCAGCATGCATTGCAAGTGATAATTAAAAATTGTCCAATATTTTTGAGGCAGTATTCTTAAATTTGAAAATTTTATCAAAAATCATTTTTTCGCAAACAGAGTTTGAAATAATTATCAAAATTGGTTCAGTACTTTTTAAGTTTGTTTGTTGGATATAAAAAAAAATTTCCTCTTTATAATATTAGTGTAGATGTCTTAAATAATGAACGTAATATTTTAAATATTCCAGTCAGTAGTGTTAAGGTTTTATTTACTGATGGCTTTTTCAATGTAAAGTAATTTCTTCCAGGAAAGGTATAGAAATTTCTTTTCTTGCCTCTTTTGTTGCCTTTAAAAATGTTTTAAAATTGAATTCATTATGTTGAAATTTATATAACATATGTCAATTCTATAGATTTATATATATTGCAAGTCTGTCTTGTATGTATAAAAAATTCTCTGAACGTGAAATAAATATTTTAAATAATTCCTTTTGACTCATTACTTATTAATTTCACATGTTATAAAGAACAGAAGTCTTGTCACTAAAAGCCGTAACTACTAAACAAGTATAAACTTAACACTCATAAACCATAAAATGTTAAATAGCCTCCCACTTCACATAATCCTCTAAAGTATCAATTCTTAATTAAAATTATATTAATAAGGAATTGGGGGTATCATGGACCCGAACTGCTAAGGGTTACCTTCAGGTAGATTTAATGTAGGGTCGGGTAATTACTGGTGTCATGCGTTGGGCGCAATTAACACATCGTAAATTCAACCCTAAGCACCTGCTAATAATTAAGATAGTTTGGCCTGTTAGGCCAATTAAGCGATTGAACCTTTTGTAAATGTGCTGTAAATAATTAAGGGTTAAATTACGGTTCGGTTAAGATACTGTTTGGTTTTAAGGTGGGTTATATTTATAGTAATATCACTTTACTTCTTCAATTTCTTTCGGCGTCCATCTTTCCCAGAAAATGCTACTTGGATCTCTTTAAGGGTGAATAGGCTTTTGGTCGACAGATATGTATAGATCAGGCAAGATGATGCCTGTTAATAACTACATATTATAAGACAGTCTCTTTCTCCTATGTCACTATGTAAGCTTAAATCTTTAATATTACGCAACAGATTCTCATGCAGTTTTCTTTAATAGAGTGATTTAATAGAGATCAAGAGGAAGGTTTATATGTTTAATACATGTATAATGGGAGCAAAGCCGGAGCGGGTCGCTAGTTAATCATAAAATATTGCGAATTTTCGTGAGGACGTGACGTGTATGAATGTCAGGTTTGTCAGTCATACACACAGAAACTACAAACTGATTTGGCTAGTCAATTTTGAATTTCAAACATATGACGACTAAATTAGCCCTGGATAACCTTGAATATATATTATCCCGGTATTAGACCGGGGAATGGTAAGAAAACCAGGAGAAAGCCTTGAACATTCTAACGATTGTTATTTCTTACACATGACTATAAAATGACACCTCTAGGAAATGTGACTTAACTTATCTGGTCTCCGCATGCTAACATAGCCGCTCTAATGACTGTGGGGTCTCAGTTGAAGCGACATTTTAATTCAGACCTCAGCTTTTCGTGACCTCTTGTTACCAGGAATTATGATGGGAATATGACCTTCATTTGAAGCAAAGGGAAGATCCTCCATCATAAACATACTCCATCATATAGTCTAACTACTAACTGGCCCTTATTATTGTTCGATGTCGAAGAGTTGTATATGACGAAGGGGGAGGAGCCGGCGGGCGTTAACTCGTTATATCAGGCATGGCGATTATCAAAATCAAAGCGTAGTTGTTCACTTTAACAATGTATTTCCAGTATTAACTGATAACAGTAAAAGTAATTTAGAATCAATACGATTTAGTTGGTAACGCAGCGAGTTCATCCACCCGACCCGTCGGCGCCTGCGCTTCGCCAATAGTAACGCCTCACTCAACTGACAGCCGTTCCCTCAGATCTGTCAGCTGTCAAACGTCATGCCGACACCGGGGTGACCTCACTCAAGCTATCTGCTTGACGTTTCCAGCTAATTCGTTATAATAAATCACAATTATTTCTGACGCTTCGACATATATAACAATTATTATCCCAAACATTTGAATTTTTAATAAAATTAAAGTATAAAAACGAACATTTTAACACTTAAACACGTCAATGTATTATTCAAGCCGGCCCGCTGTGGAGTGATGAAGATCAACTTACCTTTATACAGTTTTGTTCCTATCTCTCAGCAAGAACAATAGAATAATAGGAAAATGTCTCCCCTTTCTCTTTCTATTCTTAGTACGTTAATTCATATACTGTATTGGTTCATGCAACACGTAAGTAAAGAAGGTTTTATTTACTTTCAACAACACTTGATGAGGGTAGCTGTAAAATTTTATCATTAATGTTTACAAATTATGTTGAGATCACTTTTTTACTAAATACTAAATATTAAATTAAGAATTAAATTAAAATAATAACGACATGACGCTGAGTGAAATCGATAATTATATACGTAAAATGTCTGCAGGTTCGCTTTTGATACATTGTCACGAAGACTCATTGCGATCTGTAAAATTGAAAAGCAAGAATACAAACTAAGATAATTGAAGTCCCATTTTTTTAAACGGTACTAACCTACCAATTTTTTTTGCATGTTTTGACTCTTCACTTAAGCAAAAAAATTCAATCAAAAGTTTATATACCAGAAAATTTCATGGTATAAAGCAGTGACTACAATTAAAGTGGTTCATGTTCACATTTTAAACCAGTCACAACTGCTGTAGACCATAGCTCACATCTGGTCATGTAGCTGTCAGGGGAATCCGCCTGATAAATTGCTTTTCGCAATCGTTGCTTTAAAATTCTATGAAATGAGAAAGCAAGGATATATCAAGTGTATAAGAAGATTGGAAACCTGTTCGTACCAATACAAGATAATTATATTTAGAACCCCTATTATAGGTTATAAAAAAACTTCTACAAATTTTGTGAAATAACGAAATGTATGGGTTTTTACTCTTGTATGTACATATGAAAGTTTTAAATCTCGGTAATACAATAAATCTTTTTTTTTTGGTTTAGCTTACATTTGAAAGTACTTGTCTGGGTAGCCAAAATTTTTATGATCTGGGTACACTTAGTATAAGAACAATTTTAAACAAATTATGTATTAATAGATATATTACAATTAGCTAGGTTAGTTGTATTACTATTAGACAATTAGACAATAATATTTTGTGAGATTATCTTGAAAAGTTAATTCAAATAGCACAGACTCTGTTACAAAAATACCAATATGTACCATTTAGTTCTCTTTGTTTTAAACATAGAAATATGGTAGACAATTTCTGAGCGATATTCTTTTGAAAAGCACATGTTATTTCCTTCTTCCGAGGCTATGAGAACACAAAGGAATGTGTAAAATGTCTATTTTTCATTACCCGAAAGTAATGATCATCCATCACATGATATATAATCTGACCGAAATGTTACGTGCAGCGCCTCTTAGATCGCAAGTTTGATGAATGGTCCGTCTTCAAACGACATATTATTTTTTCTACAGCTTAATGACAGACAGATCTAGAAAACATCTCTATTCTATTAGGTATTGACTACTTGTTTAGGGTTGCTGTAACTAGATCCCTAAACGTACTTTTAAAAAGTCTACTCATGAATGTAGCATTAAATAAAGAAGAAAAAAATACACTATACATCACTTATACACACAAATATTAACGCATTCAAAAAAATAAAATTAAGACATGTGTTATGTTAACATATAGAAACAAAAATAACTACCAACTTGTAACAAATTCTTTTGCATGCTATTCTGAAATTGAACCTTTCCATACCTCATTTCATTCATCGATCAAACTCAAAAATATGGAAATATACTCAGGAGACTTTAATCCAATATATTAATTCTTAAGGGCTAAAGTTACCAACAGGAAGTAGAAGCTTTTTTGTACCTTTTTCAATTAAAATTCGATTAAAATTCTGTGCTGCGTTTTTGTTTAAGATATCAAGTTTCTTAACTTACTTCTCTTTTGATTTTTCTTTTCCATGTTCTCAAAAGTATATAACACATTTACGAAGCAAAATCCGTGGGTTGAGGTGCTTGCTCATCACTAGGCAAACCTATTCATTTCTATAATCATTACTTTAAAAAATTACCTATAACAAAAATTTAAAATATGTGTAATACTTTAAAGTCAAAAACGACATAATACTTTATTTTTACGTCTCCAATAAATCGTGTGTTCTATTTAATGCTTCGTCATCTAACCTACAATATCTTGCAGAATATAGCAATACGTTGAACGACATGTCATATGTCAAAAGGCGGGCTGAGAAACCAAGGTGAAACAAAATAATATCTTAGTTTATATAATATATTGTGATATGTTTCGATTCCTTATTAGTATATTTTTGTACGCCAACGCTTCGCAGGCTGCGTAATATTTTAAATGATATACAAAAATAGTAACACTCTAGAATTACCTAAATAATTTAAGATGCGCAACGATTTTTTTTGGGTATGGCAATTACTTTCGCCTTACTTTGACAGTTCGCAAAAAAATCTGTCAAAGTGACGTTGATGGTTTTAAATTTAGTGTCTAAAAGTTTTATAGTAGATAATTTTGTTGCGATCCTTTGCCATTTCATCATTTAAAATAGATAGAACGTAACATTCTATTACCGGAAATGAAAATACTATTGAAATGGAATCATAACAAGGAAGATTATTTATTCAACGTAGTCTACACTTAATCTTGGTATAAGCTGGTTGAATTATAAATAAACAGTTGCCATCGCAATTCCGAGTACGAGCCACATTCATCGCAGCGCGTAGAAGCAAACACAATACGTTGCATGGCATGTTTATCTTTTATTTACTAAATGCTGCACTTGACTTTGCACGGGTTATATCGTATTTTATTCTAAAAAATAGTATTTTACTTCGCACTGTATCAATAATTATAAAAAAGTATAATAAAATAAACGTAAATAAAATACATTAACGAGGCAAGGTCCATATCAGTGTTCTTTAAAAATAAACCGTACGTCGAAATTCAGAACCAAATTTGAGAGATGTAAGTCAATACAAAATACATTATATTATGTAAACTTACCTGATACTTTCACGTCTTACCAAAGTTAAGGGTCTTGACTAACAATATAGTGATAAGGATTCCATTTGTTTTCTCCTAGGTAGCTCACACGTTATTTAAAAAGCCCCGAAAATTTCGACTTCGAAACCATTTAGCACTATTTTATGTAGGAACATACCTATACATACCTATAAAAAACAAAATCGTTACATTTATCGTAGCTAGTAACAACCTAGAATTTTTTACAAAAAACTACATCTCGTTAGCGTTAATACATAAAATCACACCCGAAAACAGACGTACTTGTACAAATTGAAGAATGTGAATAACTTGTTCTCTTGGCAGATGTACAAAGCGAAGTGTTCTTTGTTGTAGTAGAAAAAACCGCGCTTTTTCAACAATGCCTCTCTGAGTGACGTCACGAGATACAATCTAGTTTGTTCCTATACAATCCCTCGGCTTCACAGAATTCAGCGCTTTAACTTTAGATTTATAGAACCAATTCGTTCGTCACGTTTTTCATTCACGATGAGGACAATAATGATTATCTTGACAGGGAGAATTTCGCTATGCATTTGAATGTATTCTTTAAAGCAATACGGCGGAAACGGTTTTACGTTGAATGCATATCGACGAATTTGTATATACAGATTTTGCGAGAAATTATTTAAAATAAATATAAAGAACTTTCCGAACAACAAAAATATGAGTACCAATAAGTAATGTCCTAACGCCAAAACGTTATATTATGTGTTTTTATATTATACTATGGGTAAAAATCCAAGGACAAAACTTCGGTATAAACATCATCAATAATGCCATACTTACTTTATGTAAAAAGTTTTCGAGGCAAAAAGTGAAAATTACTGAAGTTAACGATGCGTTATAAGAGGAAACACTCAAAATGCTTAAGATGAATATAATTTATTGCTTTATTATTAAAATACCAATTGCATCGAGGATACAGAATTTATACGTTAAATAATTTAACAATTTTTAATACTCACTTTAGGTACTTCTTTATAATGTGAGTAAAAATTTACTTCTAAATAATAAAACAGAGATAATAAATACTGAAAACAAAATTACAAAGTTGAGTATTTTCTTTTTTCAAAAATGTTTAATGCTTTCGTTTTTTTTCCATTAGTGATTGTATTGAGTACAGTATTGGCACAAAGCATATTGAAATAAAGACTCAAAGGATATATTCGCAGTATAGATAATAACTGGGTTCCTAGCTTTAATTTACATCTCTGCGAAGAACGCTGCAGATAACGGCATTTTCCATTGTCAATTGTTTTATTGAACCTAGGAAAATTCTCTCATATTTTTAGTATTGAAAATATGGTTGTGTTTACTTTGCAATGCAATTTGAAGGTATTAATATAAAGAGGCTTACACAGCTTTTGAATCTGATGATCAACTAAACTATAGTCTTTTGTTATAGAAAAGCGGTCAAACGAGCAGGAGGGATACCTGATCGTAAGTAACTATCTCCGCCTATAAGCATACACGGTCTAAAGAATGTGTTGCTAGCCTTGACTCGAAGATGGAATAGGAACTTTTCTCTATTAAATATTCGAACCGTTAATAATTTGAATACTGTAGATTGTACTATTTGAACACAGTACTGAATCACCAATTATCGAGATAACGAGGAAGGTATTCCGTTTTATGTAGAGAGGTGAGAAATACATTTCAAAGATATCGAAGGTTATACGTAATATATTAAGAAAGGAGAGTGAGTGCCTTAAGGCAAATAATAATGTAATATTTGTTCAGTCTAGATTAATAAGATCTATAATCTCTGTAGCGGTAGTCAATATTCCATCAATGTATTATTCACATTTCTATTTTCTATTACATAAATCCTTTATTGGTTTCACCAGCTTTCTGTATCGCCCGAAGCTGTGATAAAACTCAATAACAACTTGTATACGTTATACTAAATCGTTGGCAGATATATCTCGAACAAATAATATTTAGGTACATATTTAAAGACCGATTAGGAGTAATTTAAGATAAAATCCTTAAAACCTATCAAATTAACACATACTTTACAGAGTTTCTCAAAGTGTAAGATTTTTTATAATGATATATTATATTTATCGTTGGAACAATATATTTTATTGATATTATTTAGTAAGGTCTAGTTTAAATTGTAATGTAATGTTCCAAAGTGCAAGATGCATTTTGGTGCATTATAATATTATAACTGGCGATATCAAAATGTTTTAAAAAAATTTAACTACAAGCAAGAAAAGGTTAATTGGACCATGCTTATAATATTTTTACAAGGTTTTTATGACTTGATTTAAAAATTTCAATACATCTACGTAGTTCTTATACTACTGAAATCAATAATTAATTATCAAAAGCTAAAAAGCTTCCATCTAGTTGGTTACATAGGTATGTTTTATTACGCAGCAGCACTGTTTAAATTGATAAGGGTTGGGTTCATTGGGCTCTCTCATATTCACACACACGAATTATTTTAAAGTTCCTCGACTGAACTTATTTGTATAGGGTAATGGAAGGATCTCTTAGTTCTATCCCACTTTGGGTTAAAATAATAAGTTATCTTTGAATGAGCTTGGCGACCTACGTCATGTGTACGCTTTACATATATAGCTAATCGAGTTTAAATTAATTATATCATACTATATTTTAAATACCGTTCTGAGTTTTAACTAAAACTATTTGTTTTCACTGTTGTTTTTTTACATTTCCAACGTCGAATTCAAATAGAAATTATTTAGACCAGATTTTTAAATTATATAGTTTAAAAATCTGCTACTTTGTACCCACCAAAAAAAGGCAACAATGTTTTTAGAATCACAGTTGTTCTCAATTTTTTATTGTCGTTATTTTTATTGTATTATGACACGTATTATCTCTTGAATATTTTTAGATAGGGTTCCATAAAAGCATCTTTTCTAAAACCAAACGCTGCAAAATTTACACGCTAACCTAACAATGTAGTTGACGAAGCCTTAGAAATCGTGTTTCGATTTGGAACGAGACGTAACCGTGCAAGCCACGGGTCAGAGATGCTGTCAAGGGATTATACGAAGGAATAGCTTCGAACAATCTGCTTTTCACGCTACGTTATTGGGAGTTTTATAAACTTCCTACCAATGCGACTTACGTCGTAAGTTTTGTAATAACATTTCATTTTCAGCTCGGTAACGCTATAAGAAGAACAACAGAAAATAAATTTTAGCTTTGTTTAATGATTTAACTGTAGATAATAATTATTAATTATATTGTTTATAGCGATTATTAGACGAAACTCATCTTTAGTTAATCGATTCTGGAATAAAAAAAATAGTAATAAATATAATAATACAATAGTAATATCAAGATATTTTAAGTTGTATTTTTTCTTGGCCGTCGTAAGTCCACTTGAACTAAGAATTCTAATAATAATAAGAATAATAAGAATAATGAATAACGAATACATATAGTGACAATAATATAAGGATACAATTTCCAAATCTTTTTTTATAATTATCAAAAGTTTTCTGAAACAAAAAATATCGAGTGACTATAATATAGAAGGAAACATGTAGATTTACGCGTAAATGAATTCGATCTCTCAATTAAGTAAAGCTGTGACTGTTGGAACTTTTTACTTTTATCAATAAAACACGTCAATGTTTTCACGTGTTGTGCAGAATAATGGCATCAATTTAAACTCCGTTTTTAACTCGTTGCTATTAATAAAGTAAGCGAATTGTTTTCAGTTAACTACAAATATTTTAATTATTTTTAACAACACTCCAAAGGTGAAATAAATATTTTATGAAACGTTTTCATAGAGTTTATTTTATTAAATACTTTAAGGGTAAATTTAAAAAAAAACTTGATTAACTATCTGACAATCTGTTTGAAAATGAATCAAAAGTACACAATAGCCGAGTATTGCCAGCCCACGAATATTAGACAAAATATTAATCAAGAGTTAGTACTTTTAATCATATATTTCCGTAGTTTAACGTTATATTTAAATCAAAATTCTATCTTTTATAAACTGAAATATGTTGTATCGTTCATCTATATCTAATTGAAAATAGCAGTGATGTGGTTTTTTAATGTTTTAAATATTACTCTATTTTTTGTAAATATATCGTACCGCTGTAAGAACAAATACATGTTTAGAAATTTAGGTGATCTAGTCTCAGTCTCCTAATGAACAGGATCACAATCATGTCGAGCAAACATTTCGTAAAGGCAAATGTTTGTCTCGACCAAGCGTCACTATAAAAATTTGCTACCGATAATCCTGAGCAAACTTATTCGTTCGCAAGTCTTCTAATTCATTGAGTGAATGAAGGTAGGTAATTGCTTGCGTAAGTTCAAACACGTGCACACGCATCGATAATTAGGCGTAGATTGTGGAAGTTTCTACAAAAAGAAAACTCTCATATGTGGACTTATATTCTTACTATTCGTTCATATTGTGAAGAAATGGGTTTAACTATAATTATAATATATAACTTAAATATACTTATTTTATTGCATGTTTTTTTTGTTAATACATAAAGTTGTTGTTATATATTATGTTAAATTTAAAAATCTTTCCTTTACCTATATCAAAAAAGCTACAAATGAAAAATTTACTTCGGAAAAACTTTCCATGTTGGTTGCTCAATACAAAAGTTTGCCATTATTTAGTCCCGAGCCCACACTTTTAACTTTTTATAAGAAACAAAATGAGAAATATCAATGGGAAAAAAAGTTACTTTAACCAAAAGAAAGTATACATTATATATAATACTAAACGTGCCCTACGGTTTCACCCGCGTAGTTGTTTCCGGGACAATTTATACCGATATAAAGTATTTTATGTGTTCTAGGGTCTGATCTTATCCAAATCCATTTAGTAGTTTGCGTTAAAGAATAACAAACATCCAAATATACCCATAAACTATCACAAATGCATTAATAAGATAAAACAACAATTTGCACTCGAATGGAGCTACATAATTCCGTATCAACTAGTTGACAAAGGCGAAATGTCCAACACCATTAGTCACATTCATGGTCGAAGTGGTATTTTATTGTCAATCCGACTTAATCGCTGATTCCGGAAAAATATGTCTGAAACCCTCGGGTAATCTCATATATCATGCCCGCGGGATCTCATACAGAAGCCATTAACGACCTGTGTGTGCATTACTAGAATGGAAATATGTCACAGTATGACATTATTTGTTCGCATGAAGTTACTATTGCTCAAAGAAACGCAATACTAGGTAAGTGAAACAATTGTGTTCCTGGACAAGTAAATATTAATTATGTATTTAAAACAATAACTACAGTTTTTCCCAAAAAATATCAAAATAAAATTTCCGAGTATTTATTATTCACGTTAACATAATATCAAAATAGTTGAACGGCTTTTAGTTAACATTTTCACCGCTGATGAATTATTATTAATTATTTTAAATTAAGAATAAGTGTGAAAAATCTGCGTCATAATTTTCATAGAAAGGTTTTTGAAGCTTTTAAATGTCGCTAACATCACGATAAAAGCTTGGGAAACAACTGCTTGACGAATTTTAGCGGGTCCGATTAATTTTAGTAATTGGAGAAGAGTCCTTTAATAGCTGTAACGGGTCGTTTTCATTGTTAAATTAACAAATGAAAATACCCGGAAATAAAATATAACAGGTTAGTAAGGAATTATCATTTTAAAGGTAGGTTTAGGTATTAAAACTTCTATAATGTCGTAAAGTTCGCTTTTTTATAAGTTTGACTACTATATAGATCCTATATTTCACATTCACCCAATAAACTTCATTCACAAGGCAATTTTTATCTCGCCCTGGCCACCGTTCACAGAAAATTATTCTTACCCTCAATCCCTCTGACAATTTGATAAGCACGCTCTAAGCCTCCACGAAGGATTGTGTGAAATATGATCCTGCTACGCTCTATTAAATTTCACACAACTATATTTTAAACTTGAATATTTTCATATAACGAAAATTGTAGATATGCATTTTAACTCAAATATCCTTACACTCGTATAATCTTAAAATATCGTGCCTAAGTTTTTATTCTTTCATCTTCGATTTGCAATGTTTTTTTTATCCTTCTAAGCAATAGTTATAAGAATATTACAACTTAGACGAAGTTAAACAATCTTTTAGTGATAATGAAATTACACTGTTCTACGTTGTTTTCTCTAATGATGCAACAGATTATACCATCAGATACGTCTAGATAATAAAATAAAGATATAGCCAAAAAAAGTTGTCCCAGTAAAAGTGTTTGTTACTCCCCGGTAAATAACATTAGCAAATTTGATATTAACAGTGATTTCTTCCTTTCCAAAACTACCAACAGTTTGTAAAAATAAAGTGCAATGCCCTAAATTCTTTATCCTAGTGCAATAATAGCACTATCCAGGCATTCAGGCACTAATAGAACGAGCTGAAAGAATGCCTTTTATTACACACAATGGGAATCTAAGCAACAGAGAAAATGCAATTCCAGTTGTTGATGAAGAAAGCGATACATTCAGGAACTATTTGATAGCTATAGACGAGTACTTAGACCATACATGGAATTCATTGGTACAACCTTTGTAACGGTTTTTTCGTTGTGTGTCTATTTGTAGCATTGTGAAGTCTTAACTGGTGAGCTAATTTTGATTTCGTTGTTTTGAAAGGTGAATAAATGAAAATTAATCCAAGATGGCCGCTGCCATAAAATGACGAATTATATATTTTTTCACAGTTCCCTCAATATGGGTGTCAATAAACGGGATTGACTATTAGAATACTATATTTTATGACTTTTAAGTTTGTACTATTATTTAAATAGTATAAGTCGGTGTTTTTTTTGTAATTTTTAATTTAATTGAAAAAAAAACCTCTTAGACTCAAAACTCTTCAGTACCCAAAAATATTACTTTTCAAAACATCTACAGTTACCTTATAATTACGTACTTACTTTCCATCTATTTTAAACAGCACAACTTAGTTCAAGTATTCAGTGCCCAATTTTCTTATGTTTCAGATACGCTTCGTGAGTGTGGTCTTTGCGTGAAAATTATGAAGACATTTTATATTCACTGGATAAAGCAGAAACCGGCTTTAATAGAATTTTGTGAAGAGGATTTCGAGCTAAAGTCACGGCCAGAAAGGACAATGGCACGCCAAAGCTTGCGTGCTCAAAGGAAGTTCCGACAAATTGTGAAGCGTCCCGTTTTAATATGGATTTTACTAAACATGTTCCGCGCATAATTCATGTCAAACAAACTACTATGACACCATTTTATAAATGAGTCGGCTTTGTAAATTACCGGTGTTAGACATTAGAGCTGGAACGAGTTATTATTTATTAATACAAAATACGAACAGTAGATACGCTAATGCTAAGTATGTACTTATTAATTATTAACCTAGCACGAAACTGACGGGTCTGAAATATATATAGCAAAAAATAGCAAAAACATTATCCTTCTGCTAATTTATAATTTATAAGAAGCTATAGCTTCTTACGTATGTATACGCCATTAGTAGCTAAAAAACTATAGAGTCCATTATTTTGCATACAAATAGAATTGTAACAATTTGCAATTTAAATATGTAATTTTGCAAACTACTAGTTTCTTTTCCAAAATCAAGAATCTTGTTTTTCAAACAAGCAACAACGAATGTTTTGACATTTTTTTATGAACACGCATTTTTTTATGAACTTTAGTAGAACATATGTTATGGACATATTTTCTTTTTTGCAAAACGATTTATTAATCCAATATCTAATTAAAAATAATTATATTTAAACCATAAATATATTTAATGTGTCTTTAATTACAAATCACAATGAGACCATTCGTTTAAATAACCAGATTTTCACAAAATTAATCCACATATTTCAATTACAGTTATACTTTTTAATCTTCAAAAGCATTTCGTATAGGTATTAAAAATGACAATAGACTTTAGTTATTGATAAAAACCTCGCTAGCTTTTACTGTCCCAGGAACAATGTGCATATTGGACGCTGCACTATATTCAATATGAAACCTCACCGTTAAAGTATTAAGGAGCGAAGCCATTATTTTAATTGGAACGGATTTTTACAATACTAGTAAGCTAGGAGCATATGTAAAAGTGTCAAAGTTGATTTATTGCACCACTTTTTTATTATAATATAGGGAATAAAAGAGCAAGCGAGCCACCTGATGGAAAGTGGTAATCAGCGCCCATGATCGCTCGTGGAGCTTGACAGCTCAGAAGTGGGTTGCCGGCCTTTTAATAAGATGTACGCTCTCTTCTTGTAACACCCCAAGTCATCATGCTTACAACTCGACAAGCGCTGAAACTATTTTAATCATTTATCTTGCATTCGTTTTTGTCCATAATAAATATATTTTTATCTAGCAGTATAGCTGAATTTTTTAATTATCCATTTTATCATGTTGGCACTTAAATATTAAGGAGGTCAGGATTCGATTGATATTATCGAGAATAAATTACAGAAGTGAATTCTTACACTTACAAAGGTTGTATAAAGTAAGCTGAGCTAAATGATATATAAATATTAAGGGACTTATCAATCTAAAGAACCTGAAAACGTTTCACACAGCTACGCATCACTAGTAAAGAGTAAAAGGATTTCCCATTCAGAAATAGGAACCCTGTTTTAACGTAATCCTTCTCCCTCACTGTCCATACTCACGAAGCCTGCAAATCTTTTATCATAGTTATTCAACCCTGTTGTATACAAAATAACGCGAGATTTTCCATACGACCTTACCCGAGCACGCAAAATAAGTTTTTGTTCGGAAAGAAAAGGGTCATAATTATATTTTCGGATAGATACCTTCACGAATGTATTTATATAAGTGTATAGAGGTTGCAAATCACATTAGGGCACTGGTTGAACCCTTCAGTGTAGGCACAATAAGATTTTCTTCATATTCAATGTATATGAAATAAAATTACATGTAATTTATTATTGTGTACTCCACATACCTACTTATAGTAAGTATTAAAATATGAAATGGATCAAAAATACTTTTAATGCGTAAAACGAAATTCGGTAAAAAATGTATTGCTTTTATAAAAATGAAAGTTACTTTGATTTAAAATGTTACATTAATTACATGTTAATGGTATTATTATTATATAATATGTTTTCCGTTAGTTATTGAGTATTATAAAGCTAACTACAATATTTACGATTTAGATCTTTCGCAAAGCTTTAATATTATTAAGAATATTGAAAATAGACTTTCTACAAAATTACTGTTTAAATACTAATATTATTTTTAAATTAAATAACATAACACCAAAAAGGTAACTTATAAAATTATAAAAAGTTGTGAATTGGTCAGTTTTGTAGGAATTAATCTATTCTCATAGAACCGATTTTAAAAATGGTTTTTCTGTTAGAAAGACACATTCACACAATAATACAGTCCCTAATAGTTATTTTTGACAAAAACAACATTTAATGCTGAAACATGCGTAAGTTCTAGAAACCATTTGACATTTAGCGACATTAAAGTATTCACGCGAGCGGAACACAATTTAATATAACAGACCTTCTTTGACGCTGTCGAATAATTAATTTTGATTAAACACTCAAACTATCCTCTCCTGTTTATTTATTTTGAGACTTCCAATGTCCTTCGATCTAGATTAAAGTAAAACACAATTGCTAGGTTTAAATAGTCATTTGTTGTAAGACGAATAATATACATACCATTTTTATTTAAATAAATGTATGAAATATAAGTAAATGAAAAATTGTTGGTTTCAGGTCTAAAAGCTGTGTTTTTACACGAACCAGTTAGGTCACGTTTTGATTCTATTATAACTCTAATAATTACCGTCTCTCCAAATTTATATAGTACAGACTTATCTATATCTGAATCGCTTACTAACCTAATATCCTATATCCCGTAGATAGGCTGTGCCCAATAAAATATCAAAACGGATATAATTTCCAGTACCTAATGCTTCACCGTCTCCTTTGACTTTACTCTAGGTTTTAGCGATCACCACTCAATGTATATATCTCAAATTAGACTCAATATTAATAAATTAAAACATAACACACATGGTTTTAGATAAATCAGAAAAACTTCTTATTTAATTTCTTGCTAAAGAAGAATACAAAAGAAAAATCGGATTAGATCTGAGAACAGTTGATTTATAAGATTCCAATCAACTCAATCAATCGCATTTAGCTCCTTACAAATTCTTAATAGCAAAGGATTAGAAAAAAATATATGTCTAAAATTAAAAAGAATATAGACTACTGGTTACATTTTGAAATTTATTTAAAATTAATACGTGTTTTTAAGTTAATTGATATTAAATAAATATTCTTAACAGACATTTAAAAATATTTACTTTTCGATTTATATTTTATAAATTGTGTAATTAATTGACTGTTTTAATACTTTTGATGTCTTAATAATATACTATACAATATTATTATATTCATTTTAATCAAATACATCAGATACATTCAATAAAAATGGATAAAAATTGTATAATGTAGAATTCTGTTCCTATAAGGCAAATTTACATTTAATTTGTTTGAGTTCAGTTAAAATAAGTTTGAGTTATAATTCAGATCTTGAACTTAGATTATGTCAAACCTTTTGTTTGAAAATTAATCAGTTTCAGAAGCAATTCATTGCATGGAATGAGAATTGGCAAAGGCAGAGGGCTATTGAGCTTGATACCGTCTTTATAATTTTGAACTTACCTATGTGTTACTCTAACATGTAAGTAATTTTATTGCAAACTTTCATTAAGTTAATTTTTGTGTAACCTACCTTTAAACATACAAAAGTCCAATATATCTTTATTCAACTAGATAACACATTGAATCGTCATTCGTATTACAAAACAAAAATTTAACACTGTTCCTAAAAACAGGTTTTTTTTTTGGTGAACAGGAAGAAACTGTTAATTGAAATTTAATTTAAAATATAAATAACTTAGTAAATGGTTTATACGAGTACATACAACAACAACAATTATAATATTTATACATAAAACTTAAAAGTATATACCTACTTTATAATAAATGTAGATTTTTACCCAAACATAAGTATGACTAATAAATAACATGTTCATTTAAATAAAATTTATCTCCAAATAGTATCATATAAAGTAGTATAGTAAGCTTTATATGCCAAATGTCGACTCAAGTCAATTGCTTAATAAAAATACCGAGAGAAGTCTCACAACTATTTGTAATAAGCTCCTTTGTATCGCCAGTATTTGAATCACTTGAATTCGCTTCATGTTTGATGGAAATTGGGTAACGTTTTCTAGTTTTCATTCAACACGTAATTTGAATATTTAAGAAGGTCGAAGGTACCTAGTGAAAAAAAAATAGAATCATTTATTTTATAGATTGCTAACATTATTCTTACAGACATTAGATTATTACAGACTAGTAACATTGTTTTTTTACATCAATATTTATATTAAAACAAAATTCATGTACTAATGATCTCTTAATATACTTAATCTATGTTAATCACTAAAATTCAACCAATAAAAGTCCTCTTATATAAGTCATAAAAATCCGAAACTAGAATAATTCTAAGAAAATTAAAATTTTCAGTTAAGTGCTATAAAATTAATTAAAGCATTTAAGTGTTAATTAGGCTTAATGACAAAGGTAAGTAGCTACTTT